>CM060885.1:83525466-83665466 GCA_030762935.1 Hymenopus coronatus
AACTGCAAGATACACTAAACTGGATAAGAAAAAAATCTGATGTGTTCCATTCACAGGACTTTCTCTACATCTCCACAACAAATTATTGTTAAAAAGCTTACGATTCTTTTTACTTCATGCCAATCAGCAAAAAATTAGCAGAAATAGTCTTATTTCTTGCTTTCTTGTAAGTAGAAGCGAAATAAGGAGTACCATAGGTTAAAGTGATAGTGAAAAGCTGGTTGCTATGTGACTGATGTTCCTTTGTATGGACAGGAGTAGACAAATTCCTGTATGAGAAAAGTATACGTTTTTAAAGCTGAAGCTGAAAGCCAATAACAAGGAATATCTCAAAAAACGATTAACTCCACGAAAAAGAATTATATTACATAAATGGTGTGTTTTATCGTGATCTACATTTGAATGGGGATTTTCTTGAAAAGCTTCGTGTCGCATCCTTTGAAGATACCAAACTTAAATACCAAGTTTGGTATTCAGCGGTCTTTTTGTTTTTGAGCTATGCTGTCCACGGACACTCAGACACACACACGGACCTTTTTCCAAAAATGCTTTTTTTGGATTCAGCGAGACCCAAAACTAATATATCCGGTGAAATCTCGGTATCAAATTTTTGGGTCGAATACAATACCTTCTCTACACACTATGTACATAGTAGCTGTAGAGAAAGTAAATATGTGCGATTTAAAGTTGGAATTACCTGAACTAACACCCTGTGCCCAAACCTCAAAACATGTCTTGCAGGACGAAGATTTCACAGCTATTTTGAGGACCTTGATAAATCGCACTATAGAGATGGTTTAATTAAACTAGAACACCGATAGCCTTTCTGGAGATTAAGTTGAGAAATAAAGCAAAAAAAAAATGTTTTACTTTCTCTACACGTACTATGTACTTAGTGTATTGAGAAGGTATTGCACTCCACCCAAAAATCCGATACCGAGATTTCACCGGAAATATATGTTTTAGGATCCCCTGTATCCAAGAAAAAATCATTTTCAGAAAAAGGTCCGTGTGTGTGACCGTGTGTTCGTATGTCAGTGTGTACGTGTGTCCGTGAACATGATAATTCAGAAATGAAAAGGCGGTACAGTACCAAACTTGGTCTTTAAGTTTAGTATCTTCGAGGAATGTGACAGGAAGATTTTGAGAAAAATCCCCCTATCCCAAACTATCCTTTACATGCAACTTTTTTCGAAATTTTTTATTTTATTAAAACTGCCTCTAACGATTTTGATTAAAATATCGTTTATTAAAGATATTTACCTGACAAATAAAATGATTATATCTTGAATTTTCTGGGAGTAGCCTCTGAAGACTACTTTATTCTGGATGAATTTTACGTAATTTTGAATAACTGCTAAACCGTAAAAGATGGACAAAAACTTTCTACACGAATGAAACAGACCACGTTAAAACACACAATTTATGTTATATACATTTTTTCGTGGAGTTAATCGTTTTCTAGACATTCCTTGTTTTTGGTTTCTGCTTTGAAAAACAGATTTTTAAATGGTGTTTTCATTGAGAGGTTCGGAACATATCAGCCGACCCTCGCACAATACACTAAGTACTTAGTACGTGAAGAGAAAGTAATGAAGAGCTATGCTGTGATGTTGACAGAACACAAACTTGATGTGGTGAGTGGCTGTCCATTGTGCCACTGTTGTCGACAGGGATCGCATCTCCTCTGTGTGCGGAGGCAGTCTGCCGTGCTGCGTAGCTTTAAATTGGACGATCTTGCTCGTGAAAAGGAGGAAGGACTAGAAAGGAATTGGGGAAAGGGGAAGCTGGTCTTTTAATCAGTCGCGGTGCTGCGGTTCGGGGGGGGGTTGTATTGTAACACAGCGTGCTACCAGAAGTTTCCATCACACTTTAACAGCGCCAAGTGGACCAATCATGTCACAGAGAAATTCTACTCCACGTTCTTTGCATATAGTGATGTTGTCGATCAACCGGTTATAGCTCCGCATTTCCTCACATGTTCTCCTAGGACGAAAAGTAACAAAAGAAGAATAGGGAGCAACAAATGCTACGTTCATCCAACCTTTTTCATGTAAGGTTACTGTCGCTTTCCATCCCAGTAAGTTGACTACTAAAAGAAGTAATTGTTACACAGACAGAATAGACAGTGACTCTACGTGATTAGGATAGGTAGAGTCAGCCTGGAACATTCAGTACTACAGCCGGGATTTGAACCAGGGATCTCCTGGTCTCTAGCCTGTGTAGGACAGGAGTTGGATAGGTAGAGTCAGCCTGGAACATTCAGTACTACAGCCGGGATTTGAACCAGGGATCTCCAGGTCTCTAGCCGTGTGTAGGACAGGAGTTGGATAGGTAGAGTCAGCCTGGAACATTCAGTACTACAGCCGGGATTTGAACCAGGGATCTCCAGGTCTCTAGCCTGTGTAGGACAGGAGTTGGATAGGTAGAGTCAGCCTGGAACATTCAATGCCATAGTCGGGATTTGAACCACGGATCTCCTGGTCTCTAGCCGTGTGTAGGACAGGAGTTGGATAGGTAGAGTCGGCCTGGAACATTCAGTACTACAGCCGGGATTTGAACCAGGGATCTCCAGGTTTCTAGCCTGTGTAGGACAGGAGTTGGATAGGTAGAGTCAGCCTGGAACATTCAATGCCATAGTCGGGATTTGAACCACGGATCTCCTGGTCTCTAGCCTGTGTAGGACAGGAGTTGGATAGGTAGAGTCAGCCTGGAACATTCAATGCTATAGTCGGGATTTGAACCACGGATCTCCTGGTCTCTAGCCTGTGTAGGACAGGAGTTGGATAGGTAGAGTCAGCCTGGAACATTCAATGCCATAGTCGGGATTTGAACCACGGATCTCCTGGTCTCTAGCCTGTGTAGGACAGGAGTTGGATAGGTAGAGTCAGACTGAAAAATTCAATGCCATAGCCGGGATATGAACGACGGATCTCCAGGTCTCTAGCCGTGTGTAGGACAGGAGTTGGATAGGCAGAGTCAGACTGAAAAATTCAATGTCATAGCCGGGATTTGAACCATGGATCTCCAGGTCTCTAGCTGTGTATAGGACAGGAGTTGGATAGGCAGAGTCAGACTGAAAATTTCAATGTCATAGCCGGGATTTGAACCACGGATCTCCTGGTCTCTAGCTGTGTATAGGACAGGAGTTGGATAGGCAGAGTCAGACTGAAAAATTCAATGTCATAGCCGGGATTTGAACCATGGATCTCCAGGTCTCTAGCCGTGTGTAGGACAGGAGTTGGATAGGTAGAGTCAGACTGAAAAAGTCAATCCCATAGCCGGATATGAACCACGGATCTCCAGGTCTCTAGCCGTGTATAAGACAGGAGTTGGATAGGTAGAGTCAGACTGAAAAATTCAATGTCATAGCCGGGATTTGAACAATGGATCTCCTGGTCTCTAGCCGTGTGTAGGACAGGAGTTGGATAGGTAGAGTCAGACTGAAAAATTCAATGCCATAGCCGGGATTTGATCCATGGATTTCCTGGTCTCTAGCCGTGTGTAGGACAGGAGTTGGATAGGTAGAGTCAGACTGAAAAAGTCAATGACATAGCTGGGATTTGAACCACGGATCTCCTGGTCTCTAGCCGTGTGTAGGACAGCAGTTGGTTAGGTAGAGTCAGACTGAAAAATTCAATGTCATAGCCGGGATTTGAACCACGGATCTCCTGGTCTCTAGCCGTGTGTAGGACAGGAGTTGGATAGGTAGAGTCAGACTGAAAAATTCAAGGTCATAGCCAGGATTTGAACCACGGATCACCCGGTCTCTAGCCGTGTGTAGTACAGGAGTTGGATAGGTAGAGTCAGACTGAAAAATTCAATGTCATAGCCAGGATTTGAACCACGGATCTCCTGGTCTCTAGCCGTGTGTAGGACAGGAGTTGGATAGGTAGAGTCAGACTGAAAAGTTCAGTGCCATAGCCGGGATTTGAAACACGGATATCCCGGTCTCTAGCCGGTTACTCATGGCAACTTGCCGATAGCGCGTCAGTTGAGAAATGCAATGCTATGCCGGCATGTTGCCGTGGTAGCTCAGTGGCAGAGCAACCGGCTAGAGACCAGGAGATCCGTGGATTAAATCCCGGCTATGGCATTGACTTTTTCAGTCTGACTCTACCTATACACTTGAGAAATGTTGTCGCACAATTGAAAACAGACGTGGAATGCTCAGTGAAGGCTTTATGAGAACTCAGTAGTACTGGTGACAACAAAACGATGTTCAACAATTGGGTTGGGCTCACTTCCGTCACACGCCGTACGATCTCGCGTTTTCTCAATACCTACCATTCTTCTTGAAGCTGACGCCTGAGTGAGTTTCACCGTCCCAAATTGAATTTTATTCGTACTTCTTTACTATGTACATGGTGCTTAGAGAAAGTGTTGTATTATACCCAAAAATTCGATACCGAAATTTCACCGGAAATACATATTTTGGATCCCCCTGAATCCAAAAAAAAACATTTTTTTTAGAAAAGCGTGCGTGTGTGTGTCTGTGTGTGTGTGTGTGCCTGTGGACAGCATAGCTCAAAAACGAAAAAACCGTTAAATACCAAACTCGATATTTAAGTTTGGCATCTTCCAACGATGCGACACGAAGATTTTCAAGAAAATCACCCCCCCCCCATCCCCAACTACCCTTTACTTGGAGCATTTTTCGAAATTTTAGATTTTGTTAATAACGGCTCTAACGATTAAAATTTCAAATACTAAGGATATTTAGGGGACAAATAAAATGTATATCTTGAAATTTCTGGGAATAGCTTCTCAAGACCTGTTTACGAACCCCATCTGTCGCATTTATACAGACTGTAGGCTCCGAACTGTGACAGAGTCAGCTATAACAAAAAAATATGATGTGTTACTCTCACATGACTTTCTCTAGCTCTTCTACTAATCGAGATAATCATTATCACTTAGGTCGTTATCAGTAGGAAGAAAATAAGGGAATACAGTATGCTAAAGCCATAGTCAAATGTTTTAAAAGCTGTCGTTACAAATCGCTTCTTTTTTTGGCCAGGAGTAAAAGAAAGAAAAACGGACACTCCCGTCTAGGAAAAGTACTTCACAACTGAAACTAATAACAATGAATACCTCGAAAACAGTAAGCTTCACGAGAAAAATGTATATGACATAACGTGTATTTAAAAAAAAAGAAAAAAGAAAAAAAAAATACCTACAGTTTTGTATAGTAAGTTTTTGTCTATCTCTTACGGTTTACTAGTTAAGCAAAATTCATCCAGAATAAACAGGTGTTGAGAAGCTATTCCCAGAAATTTCAAGATATACATTTTATTTGTCCCCTAAATATCCTTAGTATTTGAAATTTTAATCGTTAGAGCCGTTATTAACAAAATCTAAAATTTCGAAAAATGCTCCAAGTAAAGGGTAGTTGGGGATGGGGGGGGGTGATTTTCTTGAAAATCTTCGTGTCGCATCGTTGGAAGATGCCAAACTTAAATATCGAGTTTGGTATTTAACGGTTTTTTCGTTTTTGAGCTATGCTGTCCACAGGCACACACACACACACACAGACACACACACGCACGCTTTTCTAAAAAAAATGTTTTTTTTTGGATTCAGGGGGATCCAAAATATGTATTTCCGGTGAAATTTCGGTATCGAATTTTTGGGTATAATACAACACTTTCTCTAAGCACCATGTACATAGTAAAGAAGTACGAATAAAATTCAATTTGGGACGGTGAAACTCACTCAGGCGTCAGCTCCAAGAAGAATGGTAGGTATTGAGAAAACGCGAGATCGTACGGCGTGTGACGGAAGTGAGCCCAACCCAATTGTTGAACATCGTTTTGTTGTCACCAGTACTACTGAGTTCTCATAAAGCCTTCACTGAGCATTCCACGTCTGTTTTCAATTGTGCGACAACATTTCTCAAGTGTATAGGTAGAGTCAGACTGAAAAAGTCAATGCCATAGCCGGGATTTAATCCACGGATCTCCTGGTCTCTAGCCGGTTGCTCTGCCACTGAGCTACCACGGCAACATGCCGGCATAGCATTGCATTTCTCAACTGACGCGCTATCGGCAAGTTGCCATGAGTAACCGGCTAGAGACCGGGATATCCGTGTTTCAAATCCCGGCTATGGCACTGAACTTTTCAGTCTGACTCTACCTATCCAACTCCTGTACTACACACGGCTAGAGACCAGGAGATCCGTGGTTCAAATCCCAGCTATGTCATTGACTTTTTCAGTCTGACTCTACCTATCCAACTCCTGTCCTACACACGGCTAGAGACTGGGAGATCCGTGGTTCAAATCCTGGCTATGACATTGAATTTTTCAGTCTGACTCTACCTATCCAACTCCTGTACTACACACGGCTAGAGACCGGGATATCCGTGTTTCAAATCCCGGCTATGGCACTGAACTTTTCAGTCTGACTCTACCTATCCAACTCCTGTACTACACACGGCTAGAGACCAGGAGATCCGTGGTTCAAATCCCGGTTATGACATTGAATGTTTCAGTCTGACTCTACCTATCCAACTCCTGTACTACACATGGATAGAGACCAGGAGATCCGTGTTTCAAATCCCGGTTATGACATTGAATGTTTCAGTCTGACTCTACCTATCCAACTCCTGTACTACACACGGCTAGAGACCGGGAGATCCGTGGTTCAAATCCCGGCTATGACATTGAATTTTTCAGTCTGACTCTACCCATCCAACTCCTGTCCTACACACGGCTAGAGACCGGGAGATCCGTGGTTCAAATCCTGGCTATGGCATTGAACTTTTCAGTCTGACTCTACCTATCTAACTCCTGTCCTACACAAGGCTAGAGCCCGGGAGATCCGTGGTTTAAATCCTGGCTATGGCATTGAATTTTTCAGTCTGACTCTACCCATCCAACTCCTGTCCTACACATGGCTAGAGACCAGGAGATCCGTGGTTCAAATCCTGGCTATGGCATTGAATTTTTCAGTCTGACTCTACCTATCCAACTCCTGTCCTACACAAGGCTAGAGCCCGGGAGATCCGTGGTTTAAATCCTGGCTATGGCATTGAATTTTTCAGTCTGACTCTACCTATCCAACTCCTGTCCTACACACGGCTAGAGACCAGGAGATCCGTGGTTTAAATCCTGGCTATGGCATTGAACTTTTCAGTCTGACTCTACCTATCCAACTCCTGTACTACACATGGCTAGAGACCAGGAGATCCGTGGTTTAAATCCTGGCTATGGCATTGAACTTTTCAGTCTGACTCTACCTATCCAACTCCTGTCCTACACACGGCTAGAGACCAGGAGATCCGTGGTTTAAATCCTGGCTATGGCATTGAACTTTTCAGTCTGACTCTACCTATCCAACTCCTGTACTACACAAGGGTAGAGCCCGGGAGATCCGTGGTTCAAATCCCGGCTATAGCATTGAATTTTTCAGTCTGACTCTACCTATCCAACTCCTGTACTACACACGGCTAGAGACCAGGAGATCCGTGGTTTAAATCCTGGCTATGGCATTGAACTTTTCAGTCTGACTCTACCTATCCAACTCCTGTACTACACAAGGGTAGAGCCCGGGAGATCCGTGGTTTAAATCTTGGCTATAGCATTGAATTTTTCAGTCTGACTCTACCTATCCAACTGCTGTCCTACACACAGCTAGAGACCGGGAGATCCGTGGTTCAAACCCCGGCTATAGCATTGAATTTATCAGTCTGACTCTACCTATCCAACTCCTGTCCTACACATGGCTAGAGCCCGGGAGATCCGTGGTTCAAATCCCGGCTGTGGCATTGAATTTTTCAGTCTGACTCTACCTATCCAACTGCTGTCCTACACAAGGCTAGAGCCCGGGAGATTCGTGGTTCAAATCCCGACTATAGCATTGAATTTATCAGTCTGACTCTACCTATCCAACTGCTGTACTACACAAGGGTAGAGCCCGGGAGATCCGTGGTTCAAACCCCGGCTATAGCATTGAATTTATCAGTCTGACTCTACCTATCCAACTCCTGTCCTACACATGGCTAGAGCCCGGGAGATCCGTGGTTCAAATCCCAGCTATGACATTGAATTTTTCAGTCTGACTCTACCTATCCAACTCCTGTACTACACATGGCTAGAGACCAGGAGATCTGTGGTTCAAATCCCAGCTATGACATTGAATTTTTCAGTCTGACTCTACCCATCCAACTCCTGTCCTACACACGGCTAGAGACCAGGAGATCCGTGGTTTAAATCCTGGCTATGGCATTTAATTTTTCAGTCTGACTCTACCTATCCAACTCCTGTCCTACACAAGGGTAGAACCCGGGAGATCCGTGGTTCAAATCCCGGCTATAGCATTGAATTTTTCAGTCTGACTCTACCTATCCAACTCCTGTCCTACACAAGGCTAGAACCCGGGAGATCCGTGGTTCAAATCCCGACTATAGCATTGAATTTATCAGTCTGACTCTACCTATCCAACTGCTGTCCTACATATGGCTAGAGCCCGGGAGATCCGTGGTTCAAATCCCGGCCATGGCATTGAATTTTTCATTCTGACTCTACCTATCCAACTCCTGTCCTACACACGGCTAGAGCCCGGGAGATCCGTGGTTCAAATCCCGGCTATGACATTGAATGTTTCAGGCTGACTCTACCTATCCAACTCCTGTACTACACACAGCTAGAGACCGGGAGATCCGTGGTTCAAATCCCGGCTATGACATTGAATGTTTCAGGCTGACTCTACCTATCCAACTCCTGTACTACACACAGCTAGAGACCGGGAGATCCGTGGTTCAAATCCCGGCTATAGCATTGAATTTTTCAGTCTGACTCTACCTATCCAACTCCTGTACTACACAAGGGTAGAGCCCGGGAGATCCGTGGTTCAAATCCCGGCTATAGCATTGAATTTATCAGTCTGACTCTACCTATCCAACTGCTGTCCTACACAAGTCTAGAGCCCGGGAGATCCGTGGTTCAAATCCCGGCTATAGCATTGAACTTTTCAGTCTGACTCTACAAATCGAACTCCTGTACTACACAAGGGTAGAGCCCGGGATATCCGTGGTTCAAAACCCGGCTTTAGGATTGAATTTTTCAGTCTGACTCTACCCATCCAACTCCTGTCCTACACACGGCTAGAGACCGGGAGATCCATGGTTTAAATCCCAGCTATGGCATTGAATTTTTCAGTCTGACTCTACCTATCCAACTGCTGTCCTACACACGGCTAGAGACCGGGAGATCCGTGGTTCAAATCCCGGCTATGGCATTTAATTTTTCAGTCTGACTCTACCTATCCAACTCCTGTCCTACACACGGCTAGAGACCGGGAGATCCGTGGTTCAAATCCCGGCTATGGCATTTAATTTTTCAGTCTGACTCTACCTATCCAACTGCTGTCCTACACACGGCTATAGACCGTGAGATCCGTGGTTCAAATCCCGGCTATGGCATTGAATTTTTCAGTGTGACTCTACCTATCCAACTCCTGTCCTACACATGGCTAGAGACCGGGAGATCCGTGGTTCAAATCCCGGCTATGGCATTTAATTTTTCAGTCTGACTCTACCTATGCAACTCCTGTCCTACACACGGCTAGAGACCGGGAGATCCGTGGTTCAAATCCCGGCTATGGCATTTAATTTTTCAGTCTGACTCTACCTATCCAACTGCTGTCCTACACACGGCTATAGACCGTGAGATCCGTGGTTCAAATCCCGGCTGTGGCATTGAATTTTTCAGTGTGATTCTACCTATCCAACTGCTGTCCTACACACGGCTATAGACCGTGAGATCCGTGGTTCAAATCCCGGCTGTGGCATTGAATTTTTCAGTGTGATTCTACCTATCCAACTGCTGTCCTACACACGGCTAGAGACCAGGAGATCCGTGGTTCAAATCCCAGCTATGGCATTGAATTTTTCAGTGTGATTCTACCTATCCAACTGCTGTCCTACACACGGCTAGAGACCAGGAGATCCGTGGTTCAAATCCCAGCTATGGCATTGAATTTTTCAGTGTGACTCTACCTATCCAACTCCTGTCCTACACACGGCTAGAGACTGTGAGATCCGTGGTTCAAATCCCGGCTATGGCATTGAATTTTTCAGTGTGACTCTACCTATCCAACTGCTGTCCTACACATGCTAGAGACCAGGAGATCCGTGGTTCAAATCCCAGCTATGGCATTTAATTTTTCAGTCTGACTCTACCTATCCAACTGCTGTCCTACACACGGCTAGAGACCAGGAGATCCGTGGTTCAAATCCCGGCTATGGCATTGAATTTTTCAGTGTGACTCTACCTATCCAACTCCTGTCCTACACATGCTAGAGACCAGGAGATCTGTGGTTCAAATCCAGGCTATGACATTGAATTTTTCAGTGTGACTCTACCTATCCAACTCCTCTCCTACACACAGCTAGAGACCGGGAGATCTGTGGTTCAAATCCAGGCTATGACATTGCATTTTTCAATCTGACTCTACCTATGCAACTCCTGTCCTACACACGGCTAGAGACCTGGAGATCCGTGGTTCAAATCCCGGCTATGGCATTGAATTTTTCAGTGTGACTCTACCTATCCAACTGCTGTCCTACACACGGCTTGTGTGAAAAATCAAGTTATCCAGGATTTCTCAATGTATCATGTCGCATCTCTGGGAAGCAACTCAACAAGTAGGGTACTCCGTGCGTTCCAGAACACAGTGGTTATGGCAATGTTTTGTTATTTAGGGGATCCTGTGACCTCCACTCGGTAGAGAGGTGGCTCTGACCTCTTCAGTTGCTCTGGCGGACCTCGAGCACTCGTGGCTCTTCCAGAAGAAATCGGGCCGATATCTGAGCCCCTTCCGAAAGGGAGCTGTTCGGATTGGATTGAACTCGGTTTGGTTCCGATACCCGGGGAGATTGGGTGCGTCTGGCGGGATTGTAAGATATCTTCCAAATGGGATGAGGGTTGTCCTGGAGCACCACCAAGCCGGCAGCCAATCGGAGTGCTACTGGCTTCACATTCCCACTTAACTGGGGAGTAACGCGCTGCGTCTCTCAAATATATTACTAGCGCTAACAAAATAAATTTGCTACAGAGAAAGTCATGTGAATGGAACACAGACTTTTTAGAATGCCCTATAGACACTCTCATACAATATTCTCTCATTGTGATAATATTGATGTTTGTTTTAATTATATATTTGCGATAATTTGTGTCAAATGAACTTTTGTACGTGTTTATAATGACAGTAGAACTTTTTATTACTTTCTCTACGCGTACTGTGCACATAGTGTATAGAGAAGGTATTGTATTGCATCCTAAAGTTCGATACCCAGATTTCATTGAAGATGTTTTGGGTCCCCATGATTCCAAAATTACAATTTTTGCTTTCTCTATACGGACTAAGTACATAGTGTATACAGAAGGTATTGTATTCCACTCAATAATTTGATACCGAAATTTAACCGGAAATACATGTTTTGGGTCCCATGAATAAAAAAAATAGCATTTTTACAAAAAGGTACATGTGTGTGTCTGTGGGCAGCATAACTCAAAAACGAAACATCGTTAAATACCAAACTTGGTATTTAAGTTTGGTATCTTCCAAGTTTGCGACACGAAGTTTTTCAAGAAAATCCCCCACCCCAAACTACCCTTTACCTGGAAAAATGTTTGAAAATTTTGATTTTCTCAAAAATGGCTGTAACGATTTTGATCAAAATCTCGTATATTAAAGATATTTACATGACAAATAAAATGTATATTTTGAATTTTCTGGGAAAAAGCCTCTGAAGGCTACTTTATTCTGGATGAATTTTGCAGAATTTTACATAACTGCTGAACCGTAAGTGATGGACAAAAGCTTATCACACAAAAATGTAGAGCACTTTAAAACGCACAATTTATGTTATATATATCTATGTGGAGTTGATCGTTTTTAAGATATTCCTGGTTTTTCGTTTCAGCTTTGAAAAACGTATACTTTTCTCATACAGGAATTTGTCAACTCGTGTCCATACAAACAAAGGAACTTCAGTCACACAGCAACCAGCTTTTGACTTTGGTACTCCCTTATTTCCTTTCTACTTACAAGAAAACAAGTAATAAGACAATTTATGCTATTTTTTCTGGATTAGCATGAAGTAAATAGAAGTATAAGCTTTTTAGCAATAATTTGTTACAGAGATGTAGAGAAAGTCATGTGAAGGAACACATCAGCTTTTTATTTGTAACACGATCGTAATACGGAACGAACTGTCTCGTGAAATGATTGATGGGGAATTATGTGACATTTTCGAAACATGTTTTTGCTCTTTTGATATAACTTGACTGAGAATTTATAATCAGTTCCATTCACATCAATTTCTCTAGCTATTTAAAACAGCCTATTTTTACAAAGGCTTATACTTCTATCTTACTCTACGAGTAATAAAGATAAACATTAGCAGAAATTGTCTTAATTAGTTGGTTCCAGTAAGTGCAATGAAAATAAGGGAATACGCTAGGATAAAACGATAGTCAAATCTTTTAAAAGCTGGTTGCCATGTGGTTGAAATCCGTTTCTATGCATGGCCAGGAGTTTACAACTTTCTGTGTGAGCAAACTTTCAAGTATTCTAAATCTGAAACACATAAAAGAGAATATCTCAGAAATGGTCAATTCCACGAAAAAGGTGTATATAATACAAATTTTGTGTTTTAACATCATCTACATGTTTTTGTCTATGTGTTACGGTTATTCAGTATTCAGTAAAATTCATTCAGAATAAGAGGTCTTCAGCGACTATTTCCAGACAATTCAAGATATACATTTTATTGGTCGTGTAAATACCTTTAATATACAGCATTTTATTCAAAATCGTTAGAAACATCTATGAGAAAATAAAAGTTTTTGAAAATTTTTCCATGTAAAGGGTAGTTTGGGGTAGAGGAATTTTCCTCCAAATATTCCTGTCGCATCGTTGAAATATACTAAAGCTATGCACTACCAAGTTTGGTATTTTATCAAATTTTCGTTTTGAGCTCACAGTCACACACACACACACACACACACACGGAGCTTCTTCTTTTAGATACAGGGGGACCCTTCCCTATTTCATGTGAAATCTCGGTATTGAATTTTTGGGTGGAATACAATACCTTCTCTACACACTATGTACATAGTACGTGTAGAGAAAGTAGAAATAAAATAAGCTCCATTAGCATGACCTTCTCTATCTGTTCCAAAAATCAGCTTTTCGAATCAAAAATGTTCTAATCAAGATAAACATTAGCACAAATGATCTTATTTCTTATAAGTAGAAGGGAGTACACTAGGATAAACCGATAGTCAAATATTATAAAAGCTGGTCGCTGTGAGGAACTATTATAATTCGGTTCTCTTTGCCTGCCAGAAGTAAATAAAAGAGAGACAAAAGGACTGATGGCTTCCTGTTAGAGAGAAGCTTAAAAGTGAAACCAATAATTCTGAATAAGTCGGCTGGTGCCGGGAATGTTTCTTTAACCAGAAGTGTTCTCTATGCCCCACAGGGTCTGTGTGTTTAAGGAAAACAAAAACTTTTAAACTCAACATAAAGAACCTGCAGAGAACGAGTTGTTCTTAAAACAAAACCCTCCATATGACCTTAGGAGGCTATATACATGAAACAATACCAAACGTTTTGATTTGTTTCATTCACATGACTTTCTCTGCCTCTCTGCACCAAATTATTGTTAAAAAGCTTATTCTTACATTTACTTCATTCTAATCGAGAAAAATTAACAGAAATAGTTTTATTACTTGCTTCCTTGTGAGTAGAAGCGAAATAAGGGACTACCATAGGTTAAAGTGATAGTCAAAAGCTGGTTACTATGTGCCTGAAGTTCCTTTTGTTATCCAAAGCTGAAACTAATAACAAGGAATATCTCTAAAACAATCAACTCCACGAAAAAAAATGTATATAACATAAATTGTGTGTTTTAGCGTGCTCTACATTTTTTGTGTAGTAAGTTTTTGTCTATCTCTTACGGTTTAGCAGCTATGCAAAATTCCGTAAAATTCATCAAGACTAAAGTAGTCTTCAGGGGCTAGTCCCAGAAAATTCAAGATATACATTTTTTTGCAAGTAAATGTACGAAGTTTTAATCAAAATCGTTTGAGCCATTTTTAACAAAATCAAAAATTTCGAATTTTTTTTCCATGTAAAGGGTAGTTTGGGGTGGGGCGATTTTCTTGAAAATCTATGCGTTGCATCCTTGGAAGATACCAAACTTAAATACCAAGTTTGGTTTTTAACAGTCTTTTAATTTTTGAGCTATGTTACCCAAAGGCACACACACAGACAGACCACACACACGGACGTTTTTCTAAAAATGCTTCTTTTATTGGAATCAAGGAGCTCTAAAATATGTATTTCCGGTATCATAGTTTGGGTGCATTCTCTATACCGTGGTACGTGTAGAGAAAGTAAACTTTTCAGCAGCGCGACATAACTGAAACTTTGTAAATAAAGTTTTGTGTTGATATCTAACAAAGGATTTCCCTACACGTATTATGTAGACTGTATTGTATTGCACTGGATACCGAGATTTCACCGGAAATATGTTATGAGACGCCCTCAAAGCATTTTAGAAAAACGTCGATGTCTGTGTCTGGGGGCAGCATAGCTCAAAAACAAAAAGACCGTTTCATACCAAACTTGGTATTTAAGTTGAGTATTTTCCAACAAATTCCAGAAAATCCCCCCTCCAATTACCTTTTACACGGAACATTTGTCGAAAGTTTCGGTTTTCTCAAAAATGGCTCTAACAATGTTCATTAAAATAACTATGTTTAAGATATTTTTATGACAAATGAAATGTATATCTTGAATTTTCTGCGAATAGCCTCTCAAGACCTCTTCATTCTGGATAACTTTTCTTTAATTGGCAAACCGTAAGAGATATACAAAAACTTACAGCACAAAAAATGTAGATCTCATTAGAACACGCAATTTATGTTATATAGATGTTTTCGAAATATTCCGTATTTTTAGATTAAATTTTAGCCAGTTAAACTTTTCTCAGACGTAAGCAAATCTTTCTACTCGTTTGTTTCAACCTGGAAAGTAAAGGTTTTGGTATTTCAATGCTTCACATAGTAACCGGCTTTTAAAGCATAAAACTATCGCTATAGCCCGTTCAATTTCTTATTTCCCATTTACTTACAAGGAAACCAGTAATAAGACATTCTGCTTCTATTTATCTCGACATGAAATAGATAGAAGAATAAGTTTTTCAATAATAATATGTTTCACAGATGTAGAAAAAGTCGTGTGAATGGAACACATCAGCTTTTTTATTATTCAGTTATGGCATAGCAAGTGCTAATTTTTGAATGGTGATCGTATTATCAAGTGTGTAGATATATGTTAGTCCCTGTGTTTCGTATTGCCAAGAGTGTATATGCTAGTCCCTGTATTCCGTATTATCAATAGTGTATATGCTAGTACCTCTGTTCCGTATTATCAAGTGTGTAGATATATGCTAGTCCCTGTGTTCCGTATTATCAGGAGTGTATATGCTAGTCCCTGTGTTTCGTAGTATCATATGTGTAGATATAAGCTAGTCCCTGTGTTTCGTATTGTCAAGAGTGTATATGCTAGTCCCTGTGTTTCGTATTGTCAAGAGTGTATATGCTAGTCCCTGTGTTTCGTATTGTCAAGAGTGTATATGCTAGTCCCTGTGTTTCGTATTATCAAGTGTGTAGATATATGCTAGTCCCTTGTTTCCTATTGTCAAGAGTGTATATGCTAGTCCCTGTATTTCGGATTGTCAAGAGTGTATATGCTAGTACCTCTGTTCCGTATTATCAACTGTGTAGATATATGCTAGTCCCTGTGTTCCGTATTATCAGGAGTGTATATGCTAGTCCCTGTGTTTCGTAGTATCATATGTGTAGATATAAGCTAGTCCCTGTGTTTCGTATTGTCAAGAGTGTATATGCTAGTCCCTGTGTTTCGTATTGTCAAGAGTGTATATGCTAGTCCCTGTGTTTCGTATTATCAAGTGTGTAGATATATGCTAGTCCCTTGTTTCCTATTGTCAAGAGTGTATATGCTAGTCCCTGTATTTCGGATTGTCAAGAGTGTATATGCTAGTCCCTGTGTTTCGTATTATAAGTGTGTAGATATATGCTAGTCCCTTGTTTCCTATTGTCAAGAATGTATATGCTAGTCCCTGTATTTCGGATTGTCAAGAGTGTATATGCTAGTACCTCTGTTCCGTATTATCAAGTGTGTAATATTTGCTAGTCCCTGTGATTCGTTATGTCAAGAGTGTATATGCTAGTCCCTGTGTTCCGTATTATCAAGTGTGTAGATATATGCTAGTCCCTGAGTTTCGTATTGTCAAGAGTGTATATGCTAGTCCCTGTGTTCCGTATTATCAAGTGTGTAGATATATGCTAGCCCTGTGTTTCGTATTGTCAAGAGTGTATATGCCAGTCCCTGTGTTTCGTTATGTCCAGAGTGTGGACATATGCTAGTCCCTGTGTTTCGTATTATCAAGAGTGTATATGCTAATCCCTGTGTTCCGTATTAACAAGTGTGTAGATATATGCTAGTCCCTGTGTTCCGTATTATCACGAGTGTATATGCTAGTCCCTGTGTTTCGTATTATCAAGAGTGTATATGCTAGTCCCTATGTTTCCTATCATCAAGAGTGTATATGCTAGTCCCTGTGCTCCGTATTATCATGAGTGTATATGCCAGTCCCTGTGGTCCGTATTATCAAGAGTGTATTTGGTAGTCCCTGTGGTCCGTATTATCAAGAGTGTATATGCTAGTCCCTGTGTTCCGTATTATCAAGAGTGTATATGGTAGTCCCTGTGGTCCGTATTATCAAGAGTGTATATGGTAGTCCCTGTGGTCCGTATTATCAAGAGTGTATATGCTAGTCCCTGTGTTCCGTATCGTCAAGAGTGTATATGGTAGTCCCTGTGATCCGTATTATCAAGAGTGTATATGCTAGTCCCTGTGTTCCGTTTTATCAAGAATGTATATGCTAGTCCCTGTGTTCCGTATTATCAAGAGTGTATATTCTAGTCCCTGTGTTCCGTATTATCAAGATTGTATATGCTAGTGCCTGTGTTTCGTATTATCAAGAGTGTATATGGTAGTCCCTGTGATCCGTATTATCAAGAGTGTATATGCTAGTCCCTGTGTTCCGTTTTATCAAGAATGTATATGCTAGTCCCTGTGTTCCGTAATATCAAGAGTGTATATTCTAGTCCCTATGTTCCGTATTATCAAGATTGTATATGCTAGTGCCTGTGTTTCGTATTATCAAGAGTGTATATGGTAGTCCCTGTGATCCGTATTATCAAGAGTGAATATGCTAGTCCCTGTGTTTCGTATTATCAAGAGTGTATATGCTAGTCCCTGTGTTCCGTATTATCAAGAGTGTATATGCTAGTGCCTGTGTTTCGTATTATCAAGAGTGTATATGCTAGTCCCTGTGTTCCGTATTATCAAGAGTGTATATGGTAGTCCCTGTGATCCGTATTATCAAGAGTGTATATGCTAGTCCCTGTGTTTCTTATTATCAAGAGTGTATATGCTAGTCCCTGTGTTCCGTATTATCAAGAGTGTATATGCTAGTCCCTGTGGTCCGTATTATCAAGAGTGTATATGCTAGTCTTTGTGTTCCGTATTATCAAGAGTGTATATGCTAGTCCCTATGGTCCGTATTATCAAGAGTGTATATGCTAGTCCCTGTGTTCCGTATTATCAAGAGTGTATATGCTAGTCTTTGTGTTTCGTATTATCAAGAGTGAATATGCTAGTCTTTGTGTTCCGTATTATCAAGAGTGTATATGCTAATCCCTGTGTTCCGTATTATCAAGAGTGTATATGGTAGTCCCTGTGATCCGTATTATCAAGAGTGTATATGCTTGTCCCTATGGTCCGTATTATCAAGAGTGTATATGCTAGTCCCTGTGTTCCGTATTATCAAGAGTGTATATGCTAGTCTTTGTGTTTCGTATTATCAAGAGTGTATATGCTAGTCCCTGTGTTCCGTATTATCAAGAGTGTATATGCTAGTCTTTGTGTTTCGTATTATCAAGAGTGTATATGCTAGTCCCTGTGTTCCGTATTATCAAGAGTGTATATGCTAGTCCCTGTGTTCCGTATTATCAAGAGTGTATATGCTAGTCCCTGTGTTTCGTATTATCAAGAGTGAATATGCTAGTCCCTGTGTTCTGTATTATCAAGAGTGTATATGCTAGTCCCTGTGTTCCGTATTATCAAGAGTGTATATGCTAGTCCCTGTGTTCTGTATTATCAAGAGTGTATATGCTAGTCCCTGTGTTCCGTATTATCAAGAGTATATATGCTAGTCCCTGTGTTTCGTATTATCAAGAGTGAATATGCTAGTCCCTGTGTTCCGTATTATCAAGAGTGAATATGCTAGTCCCTGTGTTCCGTATTATCAAGAGTGTATATGCTAGTCCCTATGGTCCGTATTATCAAGAGTGTATATGCCAGTCCCTGTGTTCCGTATTATCTAGAGTGTATATGCTAGTCCCTGTGTTCCGTATTATCAAGAGTGTATATGCTAGTCTTTGTGTTCCGTATTGTCAAGAGTGTATATGCTAGTCCCTGTGTTTCGTATTGTCAAGAGTGTATATGCTAGTCCCTGTGTTTCGTATTATCAAGTGTGTAGATATATGCTAGTCCCTTGTTTCCTATTGTCAAGAGTGTATATGCTAGTCCCTGTATTTCGGATTGTCAAGAGTGTATATGCTAGTACCTCTGTTCCGTATTATCAACTGTGTAGATATATGCTAGTCCCTGTGTTCCGTATTATCAGGAGTGTATATGCTAGTCCCTGTGTTTCGTAGTATCATATGTGTAGATATAAGCTAGTCCCTGTGTTTCGTATTGTCAAGAGTGTATATGCTAGTCCCTGTGTTTCGTATTGTCAAGAGTGTATATGCTAGTCCCTGTGTTTCGTATTGTCAAGTGTGTAGATATATGCTAGTCCCTGTGTTTCGTATTATCAAGTGTGTAGATATATGCTAGTCCCTTGTTTCCTATTGTCAAGAGTGTATATGCTAGTCCCTGTGTTTCGTATTATCAAGTGTGTAGATATATGCTAGTCCCTTGTTTCCTATTGTCAAGAATGTATATGCTAGTCCCTGTATTTCGGATTGTCAAGAGTGTATATGCTAGTACCTCTGTTCCGTATTATCAAGTGTGTAATATTTGCTAGTCCCTGTGATTCGTTATGTCAAGAGTGTATATGCTAGTTCCTGTGTTCCGTATTATCAAGTGTGTAGATATATGCTAGTCCCTGAGTTTCGTATTGTCAAGAGTGTATATGCTAGTCCCTGTGTTCCGTATTATCAAGTGTGTAGATATATGCTAGTCCCTGTGTTTCGTATTGTCAAGAGTGTATATGCCAGTCCCTGTGTTTCGTTATGTCCAGAGTGTGGACATATGCTAGTCCCTGTGTTTCGTATTATCAAGAGTGTATATGCTAATCCCTGTGTTCCGTATTAACAAGTGTGTAGATATATGCTAGTCCCTGTGTTCCGTATTATCACAAGTGTATATGCTAGTCCCTGTGTTTCGTATTATCAAGAGTGTATATGCTAGTCCCTATGTTTCCTATCATCAAGAGTGTATATGCTAGTCCCTGTGCTCCGTATTATCATGAGTGTATATGCCAGTCCCTGTGGTCCGTATTATCAAGTGTGTATTTGGTAGTCCCTGTGGTCCGTATTATCAAGAGTGTATATGCTAGTCCCTGTGTTCCGTATTATCAAGAGTGTATATGGTAGTCCCTGTGGTCCGTATTATCAAGAGTGTATATGGTAGTCCCTGTGGTCCGTATTATCAAGAGTGTATATGCTAGTCCCTGTGTTCCGTATCGTCAAGAGTGTATATGGTAGTCCCTGTGATCCGTATTATCAAGAGTGTATATGCTAGTCCCTGTGTTCCGTTTTATCAAGAATGTATATGCTAGTCCCTGTGTTCCGTATTATCAAGAGTGTATATTCTAGTCCCTGTGTTCCGTATTATCAAGATTGTATATGCTAGTGCCTGTGTTTCGTATTATCAAGAGTGTATATGGTAGTCCCTGTGATCCGTATTATCAAGAGTGTATATGCTAGTCCCTGTGTTCCGTTTTATCAAGAATGTATATGCTAGTCCCTGTGTTCCGTAATATCAAGAGTGTATATTCTAGTCCCTATGTTCCGTATTATCAAGATTGTATATGCTAGTGCCTGTGTTTCGTATTATCAAGAGTGTATATGGTAGTCCCTGTGATCCGTATTATCAAGAGTGAATATGCTAGTCCCTGTGTTTCGTATTATCAAGAGTGTATATGCTAGTCCCTGTGTTCCGTATTATCAAGAGTGTATATGCTAGTGCCTGTGTTTCGTATTATCAAGAGTGTATATGCTAGTCCCTGTGTTCCGTATTATCAAGAGTGTATATGGTAGTCCCTGTGATCCGTATTATCAAGAGTGTATATGCTAGTCCCTGTGTTTCTAATTATCAAGAGTGTATATGCTAGTCCCTGTGTTCCGTATTATCAAGAGTGTATATGCTAGTCTTTGTGTTCCGTATTATCAAGAGTGTATATGCTAGTCCCTGTGTTCCGTATTATCAAGAGTGTATATGCTAGTCTTTGTGTTCCGTATTATCAAGAGTGTATATGCTAGTCCCTGTGGTCCGTATTATCAAGAGTGTATATGCTAGTCTTTGTGTTCCGTATTATCAAGAGTGTATATGCTAGTCCCTATGGTCCGTATTATCAAGAGTGTATATGCTAGTCCCTGTGTTCCGTATTATCAAGAGTGTATATGCTAGTCTTTGTGTTTCGTATTATCAAGAGTGAATATGCTAGTCTTTGTGTTCCGTATTATCAAGAGTGTATATGCTAATCCCTGTGTTCCGTATTATCAAGAGTGTATATGGTAGTCCCTGTGATCCGTATTATCAAGAGTGTATATGCTTGTCCCTATGGTCCGTATTATCAAGAGTGTATATGCTAGTCCCTGTGTTCCGTATTATCAAGAGTGTATATGCTAGTCTTTGTGTTTCGTATTATCAAGAGTGTATATGCTAGTCCCTGTGTTCCGTATTATCAAGAGTGTATATGCTAGTCTTTGTGTTTCGTATTATCAAGAGTGTATATGCTAGTCCCTGTGTTCCGTATTATCAAGAGTGTATATGCTAGTCCCTGTGTTCCGTATTATCAAGAGTGTATATGCTAGTCCCTGTGTTTCGTATTATCAAGAGTGAATATGCTAGTCCCTGTGTTCTGTATTATCAAGAGTGTATATGCTAGTCCCTGTGTTCCGTATTATCAAGAGTGTATATGCTAGTCCCTGTGTTCTGTATTATCAAGAGTGTATATGCTAATCCCTGTGTTCCGTATTATCAAGAGTGTATATGCTAGTCCCTGTGTTTCGTATTATCAAGAGTGAATATGCTAGTCCCTGTGTTCCGTATTATCAAGAGTGAATATGCTAGTCCCTGTGTTCCGTATTATCAAGAGTGTATATGCTAGTCCCTATGGTCCGTATTATCAAGAGTGTATATGCCAGTCCCTGTGTTCCGTATTATCTAGAGTGTATATGCTAGTCCCTGTGTTCCGTATTATCAAGAGTGTATATGCTAGTCTTTGTGTTCCGTATTATCAAGAGTGTATATGCTAGTCCCTGTGTTCCGTATTATCAAGAGTGTATATGCTAGTCCCTGTGTTTCGTATTATCAAGAGTGTATATGCTAGTCCCTATGGTCCGTATTATCAAGAGTGTATATGCCAGTCCCTGTGTTCCGTATTATCAAGAGTGTATATGCTAGTCCCTGTGTTCCGTATTATCAAGAGTGTATATGCTAGTCTTTGTGTTCCGTATTATCAAGAGTGTATATGCTAGTGCCTGTGTTCCGTATAATCAAGAGTGTATATGCTAGTCCCTGTGTTCCGTATTATCAAGAGTGAATATGCTAGTCCCTGTGTTCCGTATTATCAAGAGTGAATATGCTAGTCCCTGTGTTCCGTATTATCAAGAGTGAATATGCTAGTCTTTGTGTTCCGTATTATCAAGAGTGTATATGCTAGTGCCTGTGTTCCGTATTATCAAGAGTGTATATGCTAGTGCCTGTGTTCCGTATTATCAAGAGTGTATATGCTAGTGCCTGTGTTCCGTATTATCAAGAGTGTATATGCTAGTGCCTGTGTTCCGTATTATCAAGAGTGTATATGCTAGTCCCTGTGTTCCGTATTATCAAGAGTGTATATGCTAGTCTTTGTGTTTCGTATTATCAAGAGTGAATATGCCTGTCCCTGTGGTCCGTATTATCAAGAGTGTATATGCTAGTCCCTGTGTTTCGTATTATCAAGAGTGTATATGCTAGTCCCTGTGATCCGTATTATCAAGAGTGTATATGCTAGTCCCTGTGATCCGTATTATCAAGAGTGTATATGCTAGTCCCTGTGTTCCGTATTATCAAGAGTGAATATGCTAGTCCCTGTGTTTTGTATTATCAAGAGTGTATATGCTAGTCTTTGTGTTTCGTATTATCAAGAGTGAATATGCTAGTCCCTGTGTTTCGTATTATCAAGAGTGTATATGCTAGTCTTTGTGTTTCGTATTATCAAGAGTGTATATGCTAGTCCCTGTGTTCCGTATTATCAAGAGTGAATATGCTAGTCCCTGTGTTCCGTATTATCAAGAGTGTATATGCTAGTCTTTGTGTTTCGTATTATCAAGAGTGAATATGCTAGTCCCTGTGTTTCGTACAGGCCTGTAATCATCTCAGGATTGGCTCCAGGGTAAAGATCGTTACTGCTGCACGACTGTCACTTGTTAACGTTTCTTCCTTCCTCCACTTGCAGTTGCTTCTTTATTTTCGTTTGCTCCAATTTTCGAAACGTTTTCAACTGCTATTTCTGTTCCCTTGCAGTAAACTTGGTATTTCAGTTTTTTTTTAATCCCACTTTAGTTACGGCTTTTCGTTTATATCCAGTGTTGAATAGCTGCTCCTTTTCCAAAGTCATTATCCATTTCCAGCCCCTAGCGGCTTCACGTTAAATCATCCCCTCCTTCAACAACAACAACAGCATCAAACAATACGCTTCCTAGCACTCACAACTGAAACCGATAAAACATTTCTCATGTTGTGAATTCACATAACAATCTCTATCCACTCTCCATCCAAATATAGTTAAAAGAATCTGATGTGTTTCATTCACATGACTTTCTATACTTCTGTGTAAAAATTATTCTTAATTTCCTTCCTGCTAATCGAGAAAAAGTAAGCAGAAATAGTCTCATTACTTGCCTCCTTGTAAGAGGAAGTGAAATAAGAGAGTATCATAGATTAAAGTGATAGTCAAAAGCTGGTTACTAGGTGGCTGAGGTTCCTTTGTTTGTATGGACACGAGTTCGAAAATTTTGATTTTCTCAAAAATGGCTCTAACGATTTTGATTAAAATATCGCATATTAAAGATATTTACCTGACAAATAAAATGCATTTCTTGTATTTTCGGGGATCAGCCTCTGAAGATTACTTTATTCTGGATGAATTTTTCGGAACTTTGCATAACTGCTAAACCGTAGGAGTTGGACAAAAACTTACCACACAAAAAATGTAGAGCACCTTAAAACACACAATTTATGTTATATACATGTTTTTGCGGAGTTGAGGGTTGTTTAGATATTCCTTGTTTAAATTTCAGCTTTGCAAAACTTATACTTTTTTGTCAACTGCTGTCCATAGAAAAAAAGGAACTTCAGTCACTTAACAACCAGCTTTTGACTATCACTTTAACCTATGGCACTCCCTTATTTCGCTTCTGGTTACAAGGAAGCAAGTAATAAGACTATTTCTGCTAATTTTTACTCGATTAGCATGAAGTAAATAGAAGTGTAAGCTTTTTAACAATAATTTGTTGCAGAGATGTAGAGAAAGTCACCAGATTTTTAAAAGTCAGTTCGCTACTCGACTATTTTAAAACTTCTTACTCTATGCAAGAACTCGAGATATCATTACTAAGGAGTCCCTGCTTCTAAAATATAAATATTTGACTTTCTTATTCAACAAATGAGCTACTCTTACAAAATATTATTTTATCTACATCCTGATAAACAAATTGTTCTTATTACTGTAAGTACAGGTAGGTGCAAATCCTTTAAAAACCGGTCGCTATGTGAAACAATAGCAATTTGGTTCTCTTTTCATGGACAGGAGTAAATCAACAGAGATTTGAAACGACTAAGGACTTCCTCTTTTTTTTTTTTTTTTTATTTAAATTTAAGCCAAGGATAAGGAATATCTTAGAAATTCTTAACTAAAGAATCTGATGTGTTCCATTCACATGACTTTCTCTACATCTCTGCAACAAATTATTGTTAAAAAGCTTATACCTCTATTTACTTCATGTTAATCGAAAAAAATTACCAGAAACAGCCTTATTATTTGCTTCTTTGTAAGTAGAAGCGAAATAAGGGAGTGCCATAGAAGGGAGTGCCATAGGTTAAAGTGATAGTCAAAAGTTGGGTGCTATGTGACTGAAGTTCGTTTGTTTGTATTTCCACGAGTTGAGAAATTCCTGTTTGAGAAAAGTTTTTAAAGCTGAAACCAAAATCAAGGATTATCTCAAAAAATATAAACTCCACGAAAAAAAATGCATATAACATAACTTGTGTGTTTTTAAGTGCTATATTTTTGTGTGGAAAGTTTTCCTCATATCTTACGGTTTAGCACTTATGCAAATTCCCGTAAAATCCATCCAGAATAAAGTAGTCTTCAAAGGCTATTCCCAGAAAATTCTAGATGTTCATTTTATTTGTCAGGTAAATATCTTTAATATATGATATTTTAATCAAAATTTGTTATAGCCATTTTTGAGAAAATCAAACTTTTCAAAAAAAGTTCCATGTAAAGGGTAGTTTGGGGCGGGGGGAATTTTCTCAAAATCATGGTAATTAAGGGAGTTTCTGCTAATGTTATTTGTATTAGGATGATGTAGATAGAATAAGAAGCTTTCTAACAATCAGAGATGTAAAATGGCCAGCTTTTGTTTTTGAGTGGTACGGTTAATTCTTGATGCAGCAGCTGTGGATTACAATGGAGTGGCAAGAAGAAGTTCTCGTGTAATACACACCAGTAATATAGCGGCGGTCTCTGGCGAACAAAGGAGGCTCTACCTGGCAAATGGCCATCTGCTCAATTGTTGTGATCAACAACAATGGCATTTGTCTGTTCGCATCTCAACTGGAAATTCCCCGTCTCAAAACGCTGGTAAACAAAAGTGGAGCGCTGCAATGAAATACAATGCCTTAACCGATTTTATTGCTCACATTTAACCTTCTTGTAAGGTGTGTTAATCGCCGATCAGAAAGTAAGCTGTAATACCTTCCTATCACGTGACCTGTAGCTCAATCATTTCGTTTTTTATGATTCATACCATTTTACGCAATTTGCATAACTGCTAAACCGTAAGACTTAAATAAAAACTTACTACACAAGAAATGTAGAGCACAATAAAAGTCATCCAGAATAAAGTAGTCTTCAGAGGCTATTCCCAGAAAATTCAAGATATACAATTTATTTGGCAAGAAAATATTCTAAATATACGACATTTTAATCAAAATAGTTACCGCCATTTTTGAGAAAATCAAAATGTTTTAATTTTTTTCATTTAAAGGGTAGTTTTGGGGGGGGGGGATTTCATGAATATCCTTGGAAGATGCAAATTTGGTATTTGACGGTGTTTTCGTTTTGAGCTATGATGTCCAAAGACAGACCCCTACACTCACACACACACGGACCTTTTTCTGAATATGTTTTTTTCTCTATTCAGGAGAACATCTCGGTGTCAAATTTTAGGGTGCTTCTCTACACGTTTTACATAGTACATGTGGAGATAGTAAAAACGGTCAACTATGTATATAACATAAATTATATGTTGTGACGAACTGTACACTTTTACTTTCTCTATACCTACTATGTACATAGTGTATAGAGAAGGTATTGTATTACACCCAAAAATTCGATATCGAGATTTCACCGGAAATATATGTTTGCTACCTTCTGAATCCAAAAAAAGGTCCTGTGTGTGTCTTTGGACAGTACCTATAGCTCAAAAACGAAAAGTTCGATGAATACCGAACTTGGTATTTGAGTTTAGTATCTTCAAGGATGCGACATGAAGATTTTTACTACCAACTATCTATTCACACAAAAATGTGTATTTTCTCAAAAATGGCTCCAAAGAGTTTTATTGAAATGTCTTGCGATATTTAGGTGGCAAATAAAATGTATATCTTGAATTTTCCAAGAATGGTCTCTGAAGACCTTTTTTGCGGGATGAATTTAACATAACTAGCAAACCATACACAAAACATGTAGATCTCTTTAAAACATACACGCTTTTACTTTCTCTACACGTACTATGTCCAAATTGTATAGAGAAGGCATTGTATTGTATAGAGAAGGCATTGTAATGCACCCAAAAATTCCATACCTAGGAAATACACATTTCAGGTTCCCCTGTAACCCCCCAAAAAAGCATTTTTGGTTAAAGGTGCGTGTGTGTGTCCGTGTGTCTGTGAACACGATAACTCAAACACGAAAAATCCGTAAAATACCAACTTGGTATTTAGGTTTAGTATCTTCCAGGGATGCGACACGAAGAATCCCCCAACACCAAACTACCCTTTAAATGGAAAACATTCAATCACTTTGATTTATCTCGAAAATGCTGCAACGATTTTGGTTAAAGATATTTATATGACCAATAAAACATATAGGTATCTGGGAATAGCCTCTAAAGACCTCTTTATGCTGCAAGAATTTTTCTGAATTTTGCGTAAGAAATAGACAACAAGTTACTACACAGATCACGTTAAAACACACAGTTTATGTCATACATATAGTTTATATTCGTTGAACTGGCCAATTCCTTGTTATTTGTTTCAGATTCAAAATACTTTAAGAAAAGTTCTAAACTCCTGGCGCTGCAGGGTTTCAATCACATGGCAACCAGCTTTTAAAACATTTGACTGTCGTTTTAGCCTAGTGTATTCCATAATTTTCCTTCTACTTACTTCTGATAATTTTATCTCCATTAACATTAAGTACATGGAAAAAAATCTGATCTGTTCCATTCACATGACTTTCTCTACCTTTCTGCAAAAAAATATTGTTAAAATGCTTAGGCTTTTATTTACATCATGCTAATCGAGAAGAAATTAGCAGAAATAGTCGTATTACTTGCTTCCCTGTAAGTAGAAACGAAATAAAGGAGTACCATAGGTTAAAGTGATAGTCAAAAGCTGGTTGCTGTGTGACTGAAGTTCCATTGTTTGTATGGACACGTGTTGACAAATTCCTGTGTGAGAAAGGTATAAGTTTTTCAAAGCTGAAACCAAAATCAAGGCTTAAGGCAAAAACGATGAACTCCACGAAAAAAATATATTTTAACATAAATTGTGTTTTAACGTGCTCTACATTTTTGTATGGTTTAGCAGCTATGCAAAATTCCGTAAAATTCATCCAGAATAAAGTAGTCTTCAGCGGCTATTCCCAGAAAATTCAAGATATACATTTTATTTATCAGGTAAATATCTTTAATATTTGACATTTTAATCATATCGTTAGAGCCATTTTTAAGAAAATCAAAATTTTCGAAATTTTTTCCATGTAAAGGGTAGTTGGGAGTAGGGGATTTTCTTGAAAAACTTCGTGTCGCATCCTTCGAAGATATCAAACTTAAATACTAAGTTTGGGCCTTAACGGTCTTTCGTTTTTGTGCGATGGTGCCCAAAGGCATACATAGACAGACACATATGGACATCTTTCTAAAAATGCTTTTTTTTTTGGATTCAGGGGGTCATATATTTCCGGTGAAATCCGGTATGGAATTTTGGGTGGAGTTCAATACCTTCTCTATACACTATATACATAGTTCGTGTAGAGAAAGTGATGTGAATGTAACACATCAGATTTTTAAAAGAGTTTTTAAGTGATCAGCATATTGTCAATATGTTTCCTAAATGTATTTAATTTATTTATCGAGTTTTTAGCGCTTGTAGTTCCCATAATTGTAAGAAACTGTTTCTGATAAAATCAAAAAGAGAAATAGGTCCTTTGTGGGGTACATTAGTCACAATGTATGCACATAAAAGACTTTAAAACTGTGTTTTTGTTATTTGAGATGTAAGATCCTGTTGCCCTGGGATCTCCCAGTTTGTCTCAGAACTCCACAAGATCACAATGGACTGGGGAATCCCGATATCCTTACTTCCACTGCAACATTTGATGTGTTACATTCACATGGCATTCTCTACGCACTCTCAACTAATTATTCATACAAAAGGAATCAAAATAAAAGATAACAGAAATGATCTGCTTGTATTCTTATTAGTGAATAACCTCTGAAGAAATGTTTAGTTTGAATGGACTTTAAGGAATTTTACATAACTGGTAAATAGTAAGAGATTGACAAAAACTTACTATACAAAAAATGTTGACCACATTACAACACATAATTATGTTATATACCGTTTACTTTCTCTAAACGTACTATGTACATGACAAATGAAATGTATTTCTTGAGTTTTCTGGGAACAGCCTCTGTAAACTACTTTATTCTAGATGAATTCTGCGGAAGTTTGCATAACTACTAAACCGTAAGAGATGGTCAAAAACTTACCAAACAAAAACTATAGATCACGTTAAAACAACATTTATGTTAAAATACATTTTTTTCGTGGAGTTGCTCAGATTTGAGATATTCCTTGTTATTGGTTTCAGCTTTAAAAACTTATATTTTTCTCATACAGGAATTTGTCAACTCCTGTCCATACAAACAAAGGAACTTCAGTCACATAGCAACCAGCTTTTGGCTATCGCTTTAACCTATGGTACTCCCTTATTTTGCTTCTACTTACAAGGAAACAAGTAATAAGACTATTTCTGCTATTTTTTTCTCCATTAGAATGAAGTAAATGGTAGAATAAGCCTTTTAACAGTAATGTCTTGCAGAGATGTAGGAAAAGTCATGTGAATGGAACACATCAGTTTTTTTTTTCTTTTTTTTTCTTCGTGGAGTTGACCATTTCTGAGATATTCCTTTGTTATTTGTTTCAGATTTAAAATACCTAAAACTTTTTTCACACAAAAGTTGTGAACTCCTAGCCCTGCATAGAAATGGATTTCAACAACATGGCAACCAGCTTTTAAAACATTTGACTATCGTTTTAGTCTAGTGTACTCCCTTCTTTCCCTTCTACTGACATGGAAGCAAGTAATAAGACACTTTCTGCTAATGTTTATCTCGATTAGCATGAAGCGGACACAACAATAATTTGGACAGTGTAGGGCACTATATAAGAATATGGAATTCTGTGACAGAAGGGTTACATTTGTGTCCTGAGAAATCCCAGGCTGAAGACTCCCCTCTGCAAATCCTGTGTTAGGTCGGCAGACCATCTCGAATAAGTGGCGCCAGGGTAGAAAACTGCGAATTAAGGGATTTGTCGGCCATCACACGCTTCGCTGCACACTTTGTGCAACAAAAGATGCGGGCCCAGGTAGACGAAAACATTGTGCGGTCGGTCGGTCACTTTTTATTTACCGTTTTCTATCGCCCCCTTCATCAGGGTTTTATCTTTGAGTGACGCAATCAAGATCCGCCGATGTGCTGCGTCCACATCACTTCACATTCTTCTCAAGAGTTCCATTCACATAACTTTCTCTACATCTCTGCAACAAATTATTGTTAAAAAGCTTATGCTTCTATTTACTTCAAGCTACTCAAGAAAAAATTATCAGAAATAGTCTCATTACTTGTTTCCTTGTAAATAGAATCCAAATAAGGGAGTACCATAGGTTAAAGTGACAGTCAAAAGCTGGTTACTATGTGAGTGAAATTCCTTTGTTTGTATGGACACGAGTTGACAAATTCCTGTATGAGAAAAGTATAAGTTTTTTAAATATGAAACCAGCAACAAGTAATATCTCAAAAACGACCAATTCAACGAAAAAAATATATAATATAAATGGTGTGCTCTACATTTTTTGTCTAGTAAGATTTTACAAAAAGAAATGGAGTTTTATTTATGGACGCTCTTTAACTGCTGTGGTTCTCAGTGTCCCATTCTAAATTGGGCGTGAAAGACTGCTTAATTTTGCTCAGAGGCCTCTCTATAGGCTTGAGGTTCTTTTACGTGCCGTAAATCTACAACACGGGACCAACGGCTGTACTTTCCTTCCGAAGTAAACCATGCTAAGGATTTTTATGACCGAAAAAAATCCATCGTCCTCCGCCGGATTTGATAGTAAGCTTTTGTCCATCTCTTACGGTTTAGCAGTTATGCAAAATTCCGTAAAATTCATTCAGAATAAAGTAGTCTTCAAAGAATCTTCCCAGAAAATTCAAGATATACATTTTATTTGTCAGGTAAATATGTTTAATATACGATATTTTAATCAAAATCGTTAGAGCTATTTTTGAGAAAATCAAAATTTTCGAAAAAAAATTCCATGTAAAGGGCATTTGATGGTGGGGATATTTTCTTTAAAATCTTCGTGTCGCATCCTTGGAAGATACCAAACTTAAATACCAAGTTTGGTATTCAACGGTCTTTTCGTTTTTGAGCTATGCTGTCCACAGACGCACACTCGCACACACACGGACCTTTTTCTGAAAATACTTTTTTTTTTGGATTCAGGGCCACCCAAACATGTATTTCCGGTGAAATCTTGGTAGTGAATTTTTGGTTGCAATACAATATCTTGTCTATACACTATGTACACAGTACGTCTAGAGAACGTAAAAATGTTTATTATATAAACTGTATGTTTTAAGTTGTACATTCTTTTTAACTAGGTGTTTGTATATCTCTTACGGCTTGGCGGTTATGCAAAACCCCACAAAATTCATCAAAATAAAGTAGTTTTTTAAAGTCTATTCCCAGAAAATTCAAGATATAATCGTTAGCCAATTTTCTATGTAAAGGGTAGTTTGGGGTGGGGGGATTTTCTTGAAAATCTTCGGGTCCCTCCTTGGAAGATACCAAGGTTAGTTTGTAACGGACTTCGTTTTTGAGCTATGCTGTCCACATACACACACTGACAGATAAACAAATACACATAAATTGTTCTAGAAATACATTTTTTGGATTCAGGGGGTCGCAAAGCACATTTCCTGTGAAATCTCGATACCGAATTTTTGGGTGGGATTCAATAGCTTGTCTATACACTAGTACGTGTAGAGAAAGTAAAACTCATATTTGGAGACAGGGGACCCTAAAACATACATTTCCAATGAAATCTCTGTATCCATTTTTTGCTTCAAACGCAATACATTTTGTACGAAACGGAAAACGTCTTGAGGCCCAAATTAAGGAAGCTTTTGGTTTAATTTCCATGGGTTTACCGCTCTTAGAGGAGTTTTTATGGTTTCCCTCTGTTAGCAAGGTAACTACCGGATAGCATGACCCCCCCCCCCGATTACGCTGCCATCTATACAGAGATACTGGAAACAACTAGACCGGACGGTGCCCTAGCGCTACCTGCTTGTGACGGCACTTTACCTAAAGTCTATTCAACCTTAAGTTTAACCTCGTCAAAACAAAAGCGAGGCGGCCAGTGCACCGTTGTAATGTAACCTTCCGCCAGAAATGCTGTCATCTTTCAAGACCACTCGACGCGTAGCATATTGTAATGTAAAACAAACAGAGGTCTTATTGCCAGATTCTAAACGGTGAGTATAATATGCTGTTAGGTGATATTGATAGTCGAACAAAATAAATACGTATACATGTAATACTTAACTATAAAAATGTGATGTGTCCGTTCACATGACTTTCTCTACATCTCTGCAACAAATTATTGTTAAGAGCTTATGCTTCCATTTACTTCATTCTAATCGAGTAAAAATTAGCAGAAATAGTCTTATTACTTGCTTCCTTGTAAGTAGAAGAGAAATAAGGGAGTACCATAGGTTAAAGTGATAGTCAAAAGCTGGTTGCTATGTGACTGAAGTTCCTTTGTTTGTATGGACAGGAGTTGACAAAGTCCTGTGTCAGAAAAGTTTAAGTTTTTTATAGCTGAAACCAAAAACCAGCAATATCTCAAAAGCAATCAACTCTATGAAAATAATGCATATAACATAAATTGTACACGGAAGCAAGTAATAAGACTATTTCTGCTAATTTTTTCTCGATTAGCATGAAGTAAATAGAAGCATAAGCTTTTTAACAATAATTTGTTACACACAAGTAGAGAAAGTTATGTGAATGGAACACTACAGATTTTTTAGGTTTTAATCAAATTTGACTTTCTCTATATGCACTATGTACATAGTGTATAGAGAAGGTATTGCACTCCACCCAAAAATTCGATACCGAGATTTCACCGGAAATACATGTTTTAGGACCCCCTTTAACTAAAAAAGGCATTTTCGGAAAAAGGTCCGTGTGTGTGTGTTCGTGTGTCTGTGAACACGATAACTCAAAAACGAAAAGTCGGTTAAATACCAAACTTGGTATTAGAGTTTAATATCTTTCAGGGATGCGACACGAAGATTTTGAGAAAAATCCCCCCACCCCCATCTAGCCTTTACATGGAAGTTTTTTCGGAAATTTTGATTTTTTCAAAAACGCCTCTAACGATTTTGAATAAAATATCGTATATTAAAGCTATTTACCTGACAAATAAAATGTATATCTTGAATTTTCTGGGAAAAGCCTCAGGAGAGTGCTTTATTCTGGATGAATTTTACGGAATTTTGAATAATTGCTAAACCGTAAGAGATGGACAAAAATTTAGTCACGAAAAATGTAGAGCACGCTAAAACACACACTTTATGTTACATACATTTTTTTCGTGGAGTTGATCGTTTTTTAGATATTTCTTGTTTTTGGTTTCAGCTTTAAAAAAAACACTTTTGTCATATAGGAATTTGTCAACTCCTGTCCATACAAACAAAGGAACTTCAGCGACATAGCAACCGACTTTTTGCTATTACTTTAACCTATGGTACTCCATTATTTCGTTTCTACTTACAAGGAAGCAATTAATAAGACTATTTCTGCTAATTTTTTCTGTTAAGCATGAAGTAAATAGAAGTATAAGCTTTTTAACAATAATTTGTTGCAGAGATGTAGAGAAAGTCATGTGAATGGAGCACATCAGATTTTTTTCCTTCAGTTCATTTGAATTAATGTTTGGTAGCAATTCGTTTAGTTTTGTTTTGAGTGTGCATGTGAGGTTATCCAGGGAAAGAATGCTCTTGGTATAGAAATTGCGCGAATGAAGTATGAACCAATGACACCTTGCGATTTTGAAAGATTTCTTTTTTTTTTTTTGCCTATAGGAATATATTAAAGAACAGCAGAAAATTTGCAAATGTGTATAGCAACAGTGCTGTCAAGTGAACTTTATGTTATGTGAGTTATATAGATGTTCTAGCTCTCATGTTCTATGCAATACATTGTTTTAAATTACTATACATATTAAAAGCCTGCTTGCGAGAAGTAAAATAGTTTTCATATTTTTATGTTTAGAAGGCTTTTGTCGTCGACTTGCCTAAATATCTAGGAGCATTGTTTAAAAGCTTAGAAAACGCTAGCAAAACTGTTTATAAGCTAAAAGAGGTTAAAAGAAGATAGTAAAAGTCTAAAACTGCATTTATAAAAAGCTAAAACTCCAGGTCCTATTAATAACACAAGATGACTCATCGTTTAACAGCACATATGTATATCGAAACGCATTTACGCGTTTGAATGAGTTATAACTTATACTCAAGCTTCAAATAATGTTTACATACTGATTTATAACAAGACTATGGATAATCTGCATTCTGACTGTGCATTACACCGCAGTCTTGCGAGTAAACGAGAATCTCGTAATCTCGTTAGTCAACTCTCTTCCTGCTCCTCTACTGGCTGCGAGAGCGCTGTTAGCGGCAGCGAGACTGAAAGATGTTTTGACTGGCTCTTGCGCGAAAGCAATATGTGAACACAGCAGCACTCCGGCTGGCTGCCGGTCTGGTGGCGCTCAAGGACAAACCTCATCCAATTTGAAAGTCACTGTAGTGAGAAATGAGAAAAGCGGTTCAACATACGAGAAGTGTGATCGAAAATGAATGGAAACAAGGTATTTTAGAGGAAAAAGAGGAAAGTGTGACGTTAGCGAGTAAATATGGCAACAGTGTACTGAGACAGCCACGTGTCAGCAGGAACGTCAATCACAAAGTAATCTCTCGCCAAATGTGGTTGACTTCCGGAGAGTTCGTCAACTATCGGTAGGATGGGCAACTTAAGTATCTGCCGGTCTTGGTGTATTACGCATGCGCCACTGCAACAGCATTTTCCCTAATGCATACTACCGGGCGCCAAACATTTGTAATTGAAATCGTGGCTTTAGAAGCCAGGCTGTGTCAGAATTTGCCTGACAATTGCGTCATCTAGCGTTTAAAATATCGTCCTTTCCTTTCAGAAGAAAGTGGACGAGCCGAAATTTCAGGAATCCCATCATTTAAATACTTCTAAGTAGAAACATTTCATTTCAACTTTGATACTTATACATTTCGTTATTAGCATTATTAAGCAGTTTTTACTTTCTCTATCCCCATATGTACAATGTACATAGAGACAGAGAAGGTATTGTAATGCACCCAAAAATTCGATACCGAGATTTCACCGGAAATACATGTTTTGGGGTAACCTGAGTCCGAAAAAACATTTAAAAAAAAAAGGTCCGTGTGTCTGTCTGTGATTGTGAACAGCACAGCCCCAAAACGAAAGGGTCGTTAAGTACCAAACTTGGTATTTAGGTTTAATAACTTCCAAGGATGCGACACGAAGATTATCAAACAAGTCCCTTTACTAAAAACTACCCTTCACATGGAACAAATTTCGAAAATTTTGATTTTCTTAAAAATGGCTCTAACGATTTTGATTAAAATCCCGTACATTAAAGCTATTTATGTCCGAAATAAAATGTATATCTCGAATTTTTGGGGCATAGCCTCTTTATTCTGGATGAATTTTTGCATAACTGCTAAACTGTAAGAGATAGAAAAAACTCACTACACAAAAAAAAATGTACATCACGACAAAACATACAGTTCATGTCCTTTACGTTTTTGTTATGAAGGTATCCGTTTCCGAGATATTCCTTGTTACTGGTTTCAATTGTGAAGTACTTAAACTTTTCTCAGACTAAAGTGTCCGCTTTTCTTTTGTTCTACTCCTGGCCAAGCAAAGAACTGATTTGGAATAACAATCGCATAACGATAGCTTTTAAAACATTTGACAACCATTTTAGCATAGCACATTCCTTTATTCTCTTCTACTTATTAGGAACTAAGTAATAATAATATTCTGTTAATATTTATCTTGATTAGTATTGTGTAGAAAAAAGAATAATCTTTTGTAGGAGGTTTGTAGATCAGCTAGAGAAAGTCATGTGAGTGTAACACATCAGATTTTTAAATATATTTTTGAAACTAAACTCTGCTCCTCCTTATGGTGGTGAGGTTAGAGGATACAATAGGCACCCGAAACAGAAGCGGTGAGACAGCAAACACTTTACTGAAGTACAGGACCCAATGTTGAGGTAGCAAGTGAGAAAGGTAGTTCAACGTACCTAATCTGTCATAGAAAATACTTGAAAAGAAGAAGAAGAAGAAGAAGAAGAAGAAGAAGCAAGTTTAGAGGAAGCAGTGGAAAATGTGGCGCTGGAGACGGACAGCGAATAAATATGGCAACAGCATACGGAGACAGCCACGTGTCAGCAGGAATGTCAATTACAAGATAATTCCTCTCTTACCTTACCATACATGACAGTATTATGACGTGCTTTAGTCTTGTCTATTGGCTGCTGCACTTACGTCATAGAAACTAGTTCCCTAGTAAAAACAATCACATGCCTTTCTCTACATATCTGCAACAAATTATTGTTAAAAACCTTATGCTTCTATTTACTTCATGCTGATCGAGAAAAAATTAGCAGAAATAGTCTTATTACTTGCTTCCTTGTAAGTAGAAGCGAAATAAGGGAGTACCATAGGTTAAAGTGATAGTCAAGAGCTGGTTGCTATGTGACTGAAGTTCCTTTGTTTGTATGGACACAAGTTGACAAATTCCTGTATGAGAAAAGTATAAGTTTTTCAAAGCTAAAGTCAAAAACAAGGAATATCTAAAAAACGATCAACTCCACCAAAAATTTGTATATAACATAAATTGTGTGTTTTAAAGAGCTCTACATTTACTCTTATGTAAGTTTTTCTCAATCTATTACGGTTTGCCAGTTTTACAAAATTTCGTAAAATTCATCCAGAATAAAGTAGTCTTCAGAGGCTATTCACAGAAAATTCAATATATACATTTTATTTTTCAAGTAAATATCCTTAATATAAGGTATTTTAATCAAAATCGTTAGAGCCATTTTTGAGAAAATCAAAATGTTCGAAAAAAGTTCCATGTAAAGGGTAGTTGGGGTGGGGGATTTTCTTAAAATGTTCTAATCGCATCCCTGGAAGTTAGTTAACCTAAATACCAAGTTTGGTATTTTACTGACTGAAATCTTGGTATGAAATTGTTGGGTGGATTACAATACCTTCTCTACACACATGTAGATAAAGTAAAAATCGGAGCATGTCATTCTGTAGTTGTTCCAGACGCAACTACTCTTACAAAATATTACTCTTTTATGGACCACATTACCATCAGAACTGGTCTTGCTCCTTGAGTGGAAGGAACATGAGTCCACAAGCTAAAGCGGTACCAAAGTCTTTTAAAAGCCGGTTGCTTTGAGAAACAATTCCCTAGCTTCCTAGGAGAGAGATACAGAAAGGGAAAGAGACGAAAAGAAAATTTGACTTCCCTTTTGATAAAAGTTTAAAACTAAAACCAATAACTCGACATTTCTCTGAAACAGTTAAAATCTAAAAAAAAAACACACGCAATAATGGTTTCAGTTAATTGAAGCAGTCCAGGCCCTGCATGGTCTGTAGTGCTCAAATGGCTGGATGAACATATACACGTACATACCTGAGCCACTTTGTTGCACTTTACTTTCTCTAGCGCCGTAAGTACACAGTCATTTATATAGACTTGACGCATTTCTTTCATTAATTGTTTCAAAACGTGCGACAACTTATTACACCTAAATGGTAGAGGAATTTTGGGAGATTATTTACCTCTATAGCAAATATCCTCCATCCTGCATAAGGCACAACTCAACACGTCGTACTGGCCACTCGTTGGAGGACTCTGTTGTCAGTAGCTTGAATCTCCTTTGTGATGTTGTGCTTCAGATCGTCCAATGTCTGGGGACGTGTGGCGTAAACACTGTCTTTTAAGTAACCCCATAGAAAGAAGTCCGGCGATGTCAAATCCGGAGATCTCGGTGGCCACAGGTTCCTGGAAATTATCCGGTCGTCAAAGAAACTTGCAATTAGGTTCATGGATTCAATTGATGTATGGCATGTAGCGCCATCTTGCTCAAAAGATCCTTGACTCAGCTCTACATCGTACTGCATTTTGACAAAATGTCGAAACAGCTACCAACAATGCAATTAGGAATAAAACATAAACATCTGCGCATCTAGTGACAAGGAATCGAAACTCCAGAACATTCTGCTTAATTTGGTGCTAAAATTGGGTCATTGAATGAATTTCCAACGGAATAATTAAAGAAAGAAACGTCAGTTCTATATAAATCACTGTGTACAATGTGCATAGGGATAGAGAAGTATTGTATTCCACCCAAAAATTCGATGTCGAGTTTTCACCGGAAATATATGTTTTAGGACACCCTGAGTCCAAACTTTTTTTTTCAGAAACAGGTCCGTATGTGTGTGTGTGGACAGCATAGCTCAAAAACGAAAAGACAGTTAAATACCAAAATTTGTATTTAACTTTGGTATCTTCGAAGGTTGCGACACGAAGATTTTCAAGAAAATCCCCCACCCTAACTGCCCTTTACATGGAAAAATTTTCGAAAGTTTTGTTTTTCTTAAAACCGGCTCTAACGATTTTGATTAAAATATCACATATTAAAGCCATTTCTATCACAAATAAAATGTATATCTTGAATTTTCTGGGAATAGCTTCTAAGGAGCTGTTTATTCTGGATGAATTTTGCTTAATTTAGAATAGCTAGTAAACTGTAAGAGATAGAAAAAAACTTAATGCACAAAAATGTAGATCTCGTTAAAATACACAAGTTATGTCATGTATATTATTTTCGTCGAACTTACCGTTTTAGAGGTATTCCTTGTTATTAGTTTCAGTTGTGAAGTACTTATACTTTTCACAGACGGGAGTGACCGTTTTTCTTTTGTTTTACTCCTGTCCAAGCAAAGAGGCGATTTGCAATGACAATCGCATAACGACAGCTTTTAAAACATTTGACTATCACTTTAGCCTAGTGTATTCCCTTAGTTCCAGTCTACTTGCAAGGAACTAAGTAATAACATTGTGCTAATGTTTATCTCGATTAGCTTGGTGTTGGAAGAAGAATTATCCTTTGTAAGAAGTTTGTTTGTAGAGTAGCTAGAGAAAGTCATGTGAGTGTAACATCTCAGAATTTTTTTCAATGTATATCTTCATGATGATTTCGATGCAAGGAACATTCTTAGTAATTTTCATCCACAAGAATAGTGTTAATATTTGGTTTCAGACTAAAATAAACATGCTGTGATATATGTTCATTGATTTCAGATATTCAAAGCTTGCAGAACTCCATTCTTGCGTCGCTTGAACACGCTTTAGTCTTGTTCTGCAAAAATCTTTTGATACGAGGAATAAAAACTCGAGGGATATGAAAGTGCAGAGAAAAATGTAATATTAATTAACAGTATAGAGAGAGATTGACGCTTCATTCAGCTTACGTTGTCGGTTGCAAGAAGGACCCCGCTGTCGAGCAAGCTTTGTAAAATTCATTTTTAATGGTTACAGATTACTTTTTGTGAAGAGACATGTCGAAGTTGGCTGTACTGTATACATGCGAGGATGTGTTAATGCCACCCTATATGAAAACACCCAACTTTTAAGTCTACGTGTGTGTGTGTGTGTGTGGATACAGAACACAAATCCCTACGAGGGTTTTTGTAAGGGGATGTTATTAAGAGTGGTGAATGGGAGATCAAACAGAAAGGAAAGAGGACGGGGTGGGTTAGGAAAAATATATAAAAGAGAGAGCGGAAAACGCCCCCTTACTCCAATAACCGAAACCAACATTTTCGCTTGAGCCCCTTTGCTTTATGGTGTACAAAGTGAGAGCGGGAGGGGGTAGTCTGCACGCACCCCTAGGGTACGGGGTGGGTAGGGGGAGAAGCGAGAGAAAAAAGCGCAGCGCGTGGTTTCGGCGACTTGCGCAATGACGGACAGGACCGCCATGCTGTTGCTTACCAATTTGTAGATGCGCTCTCAACTTTCCTTATCCAATCAGCTGTGAGACCGCAACAATATCCTAGGACCTGTTGATGTCTACCCTCTGCAATGAGCAGAGCAACACTTGTATTCCATTCCAACATTTCACCCAACCTACACTCGCTAGATAGCAAATAAATATCACTTTTTTTAACTCACTTGTGTTTTTCTACCCATTGTGTAACGTATTGTTCTTACAAAAGCTTATTCTTCTATCTTTTTCTCGATGATCAAGGCAAACATTTACAGAAACATTCGTATTTTTAGTATCTTTTGCAAAATTAATTGCTCAATATATAGCAAATTATATAGTTTTACATTTTTTTGGAGTTAAAAAGATAATGTTTGCCAAAAGAACTCTATTGTTAAAAGAAACAAAGCTTTGGTTTTCTAAACGACACTTTGGGTTTATTTTTTACTCACAGATTCCACTTTTTGCTGATTGTAATAACGTGTACGAATTTTTATAAAAATAATTTACTTATTTCCTTTTAAGTAAAAAGGAAATTAGAGAACACATTGAGAGAATTCCACCTAAAATTCTATTCCAAGATTTCACCGAACGTATACGTTTTACAATCCCTAGGTAAGAAATAAATGCGACTTTTTTTTTAATTCACTTGTGTTTATCTATGTATTCCGTAACGGATATTCTTCTGTCTATTTTGTCTATTTACAAGATAAATATTCACAGAAATAGACGTATTTTTAGGATTCTTTCCAAAATTAATTACAATTCCATTTATAGCTCAAAATTATGTAATTTTACACTTTATGGCTAAAATTGTTATTGTCCAAAACAATGGTTCTCTATACAATATCACAGATTCCTCGTCTTTCTGATCGTAATAATGCTAACCAATTTTTATATAAAATTATTTAGTAACTTATAAGTAGAAAGGAAACAAAGGAACACAGTGCCCGCTCTGTGGCGTGGGGGTAGCGTGTCTGCCTCACATTCAACAGGCACTAGTTCGTATCTCGCGGATTAGGTTATTTTCCCTTATCCTGAGAAAACGAATGTCGAGCAACTTTAAGCTCCATGGACCCCGAGATCGTTTGAGCATCATTTCACCAATTTCATCCATCGTCCGATATGATGAATCAGGTTGAAGAAGAACGATAAGCTGAAGCAATAGCAAGAGCTGAGAAATGCCTATCCAAGTATTTTAATTTTTAAGCCAACAAGAGGGTTAGATCTACAAAATGTATCTGACATACATATTGTGTTTGTTTAAACGAGATCTACATTTTTGGTGCTGTAAATTTTTGTGTATCTTTTACAAGTTATCCAAAAGTAATTCAGAAAGCAGAGGTCTTGAATGACTATTCCCAGAAAATTTGTGATGTAAATTTCTTAAATAGGTATATAGTATTTTAATCAAAATCGTTTTCAGAAAAACATGTTTGAATTTCTTTTACCATATAAAGAGTAGTTTGGGGTGAGGGAATTTTCTTGACGCATCTTCGGAGGACCTATTTAACTAAAAATTTGCGCAATGACGGACAGGAGCTGTGTTACCAATTTGTAGATCCGCTTTCAACTGCTCCAATCAGCTGTGAGGCCGCAACAATAATGAGTAGAGGAACACCCAACAGTTCCATTCCAGAGTTCGCTGCAATTACGCTTCTGAGACTCTCTCCATTCCCACGGCTTTCTCTACCTATTCTGTAACGACAAAAGTTTATTCTTCATGCCACTTAACATACCATTGTTTCCTTATAGGTCGAAGGGATAAACAGACAGTGAGATGTTTTAAAATGTGGTCGCTATAGAATTGAAATCTGTTTCTTTGCTGGACCTACAGCACCCATGTTTTGTTATATTGCTTCTCAATATTAGGTCGATTTACAACCTATGTAATTATTACTTTCTCTACACGTACTATGTATGTAGTGTATAGAGAAAATATTGTAATGCACCCAAAATCCAATACCACGATTTCACCGGAAATACATGTTTTGGGTCCCTTGAATCCAAAAAAAAGCATTTAGGTTTTTTGTGTGTGTCTCCTGTGGACAGCATAGCTCAAAAACAAAAGAACGTTAGATACCAAACTTGGTATTTAAGTTTGGTATCTTCCAACAATGAGCCACGTAGATTTTAAAAAAAAACCGACATCCCCAACTACCGTTTACATGGAAATTTTTTCGAAAAGTTTGATTTTCTCAAAAATGGCTCTTATTATTTTGATTAAAATCTCTTATGTTTAAGATATTTACACGAAAAATTAAATGTATATCTTGAATTTTCTGGGAATAGCCTAGTAAGACAACTTTAATTTGGTTCAATTTTACGCAAAGTCGCATAACTGCTAAACCTTAACAGATGGACAAAAACTTACCACACAAAAATGTAGAGCACCTGAAAACACACAGTTTATGTTATAAACATTGTTTTCCTGGAGTTGACAATTTTTGAGTTATTCCTTGTTTTTCATTTCTACTTTAAAAAGATGCTTTTCTCATACAGGAATTTGTGAACTCATGTCCATACAAACAAAGGAATTTCGGTAACATAGCAACCAGCTTTTGACTATCATTTTAACCTATGGTACTCCCTTTTTCTCTTCTACTTACAAGAAAGCAAGTAATAAGACTATCTCTGCTAATTTTTTCTCGAATAGCATTTAGTAAATAGACGCTTAAGGTTTTTAACAATAATTTCTTGCTGAGATGTAGAGAAAGTCATGTGAATGGAACACATCAGATGTTTATCCCTTTGAGTCCCACGCTGACAGCTTCCACTGCACCATAGGAAGAAATAAGTTGTACTGATCTATTGTCAAACCATCTCAGCAACAAGGTTCCTTTTCTTTTCCACTCTGTAGTCAAATAATCCTCTTCCTTCCTTGGATAGCTAGAGTCAGACTGAAACATTCAATGTAATAGCTGGGATTTGAACCAAGGATCTCCTGGTCTCTAGCCGTGTGTAGGACAGGAGTTGGATAGGTAGATACAGACTGAAACATTCAATGTCATAGCTGGGATTTGAACCACGGATCTCCCGGTCTCTAGCCGTGTGTAGGACAGCAGTTGGATAGATAGATACAGACTGAAACATTCAATGTCATAGCTGGGATTTGAACCACGGATCTCCCGGTCTCTAGCCGTGTGTAGGACAGGAGTTGGATAGGTAGATACAGACTGAAACATTCAATGTCATAGCTGGGATTTGAACCACTAATCTCCTGGTCTCTAGCCATGTGTAGGACAGGAGTTGGATAGGTGGAGTCAGACTGAAACATTCAATGTAATAGCTGGGATTTGAACCACGGATCTCCTGGTCTCTAGCCGTGTGTAGGACAGGAGTTGGATAGGTAGATACAGACTGAAACATTCAATGTCATAGCTGGAATTTGAACCACGGATCTCCTGGTCTCTAGCCGTGTGTAGGACAGGAGTTGGATAGATAGATACAGACTGAAACATTCAATGTCATAGCTGGGATTTGAACCACGGATCTCCTGGTCTCTAGCCGTGTGTAGGACAGGAGTTGGATAGGTAGAGTCAGACTGAAACATTCAATGTCATAGCTGGGATTTGAACCACGGATCTCCTGGTCTCTAGCCGTGTGTAGGACAGGAGTTGGTTAGGTAGAGTCAGACTGAAACATTCAGTGTCATAGCTGGGATTTGAACCACGGATCTCCCAGTCTATATCAGTGTGTAGGACAGGAGTTGAATAGGTAGAGTCAGACTGAAACATTCAATGTCATAGCTGGGATTTGAACCACGGATATCCTGGTCTCTAGCCATGTATAGGACAGGAGTTGGATACGAAGAGTCAGACTGAAACATTCAATGCAATAGCTGGGATTTGAACCACGAATCTCCTAGTCTCTAGCCATGTGTAGGACAGGAGTTGGATAGGTGGAGTCAGACTGAACAATTCAATGCCATAGCTGGGATTTGAACCACGAATCTCCTGGTCTCTAGCCATGTGCAGGACAGGAGTTGGATAGGTAGAGTCAGACTGAAACATTCAATGTCATAGCTGGGATTTGAACCACTAATCTCCTGGTCTCTAGCCATGTGTAGGACAGGAGTTGGATAGGTGGAGTCAGACTGAAACATTCAATGTAATAGCTGGGATTTGAACCACGGATCTCCTGGTCTCTAGCCGTGTGTAGGACAGGAGTTGGATAGGTAGATACAGACTGAAACATTCAATGTCATAGCTGGAATTTGAACCACGGATCTCCTGGTCTCTAGCCGTGTGTAGGACAGGAGTTGGATAGATAGATACAGACTGAAACATTCAATGTCATAGCTGGGATTTGAACCACGGATCTCCTGGTCTCTAGCCGTGTGTAGGACAGGAGTTGGATAGGTAGAGTCAGACTGAAACATTCAATGTCATAGCTGGGATTTGAACCACGGATCTCCTGGTCTCTAGCCGTGTGTAGGACAGGAGTTGGTTAGGTAGAGTCAGACTGAAACATTCAGTGTCATAGCTGGGATTTGAACCACGGATCTCCCAGTCTATATCAGTGTGTAGGACAGGAGTTGAATAGGTAGAGTCAGACTGAAACATTCAATGTCATAGCTGGGATTTGAACCACGGATATCCTGGTCTCTAGCCATGTATAGGACAGGAGTTGGATACGAAGAGTCAGACTGAAACATTCAATGCAATAGCTGGGATTTGAACCACGAATCTCCTAGTCTCTAGCCATGTGTAGGACAGGAGTTGGATAGGTGGAGTCAGACTGAACAATTCAATGCCATAGCTGGGATTTGAACCACGAATCTCCTGGTCTCTAGCCATGTGCAGGACAGGAGTTGGATAGGTAGAGTCAGACTGAAACATTCAATGCCATAGCTGGGATTTGATCCACGAATCTCCTGGTCTCTAGCCATGTGTAGGACAGGAGTTGGATAGGTGGAGTCAGACTGAAACATTCAATGTAATAGCTGGGATTTGAACCACGGATCTCCTGGTCTCTAGCCATGTGTAGGACAGGAGTTGGATAGGTAGGGTCAGACTGAATATTTCAATGCCATAGCTGGGATTTTAACCACGAATCTCCTGGTCTCTAGCCATGTGTAGGACAGGAGTTGGATAGGTGGAGTCAGACTGAATATTTCAATGCCATAGCTGGGATTTTAACCACGAATCTCCTGGTCTCTAGCCATGTGTAGGACAGGAGTTGGATAGGTGGAGTCAGACTGAATATTTCAATGCCATAGCTGGGATTTGAACCACAGATCTCCCGGTCTCTAGCCATGTGTAGGACAGGAGTTGAATAGGTAGAGTCAGACTGCAAAATTCAATGCCATAGCTGGGATTTGTACCACGGATCTCCTGGTCTCTAGCCGTGTGTAGGACGGGAGTTGGATAGGTAGAGTCAGACTGAACAATGCAATGTCATGGCCTGGATTTGAACCACGGATCTCCCGGTCTCTAGCCATGTGTAGGACAGGAGTTGGATAGGTAGAGTCAGACTGAAACATTCAATGCCATAGCTGGGATTTGAACCACGAATCTCCTAGTCTCTAGCCATGTGTAGGACAGGAGTTGGATAGGTGGAGTCAGACTGAAAAATTCAATGCCATAGCTGGGATTTGAACCTCGGATCTCCTGGTCTCTAGCCGTGTGTAGGACAGGAGTTGGATAGGTAGAGTCAGACTGAACAATTCAATGTCATACCTGGGATTTGAACCACGGATCTCCTGGTCTCTAGCCGTGTGAAGGACAGGAGTTGGATAGGTAGAATCAGACTGAAAAATTCAATGTCATAGCTGGGATTTGAACCACGGATCTCCCGGTCTCTAGCCGTGTGTAGGACAGGAGTTGGATAGGTAGAGTCAGACTGAACAATTCTATGCCATACCTGGGATTTGAACCACGGATCTCCCGGTCTCTAGCTGTGTGTAGGACAGGAGTTGGATAGGTGGAGTCAGACTGAACAATTCAATGTCATACCTGGGATTTGAACCACGGATCTCCCGGTCTCTAGCTGTGTGTAGGACAGGAGTTGGATAGGTAGAGTCAGACTGAACAATTCTATGCCATACCTGGGATTTGAACCACGGATCTCCCGGTCTCTAGCCATGTGTAGGACAGGAGTTGGATAGGTAGAGTCAGACTGAACAATTCTATGCCATACCTGGGATTTGAACCACGGATCTCCCGGTCTCTAGCTGTGTGTAGGACAGGAGTTGGATAGGTAGAGTCAGACTGAACAATTCTATGCCATACCTGGGATTTGAACCACGGATCTCCCGGTCTCTAGCCATGTGTAGGACAGGAGTTGGATAGGTGGAGTCAGACTGAACAATTCAATGTCATACCTGGGATTTGAACCACGGATCTCCCGGTCTCTAGCCGTGTGTAGGACAGCAGTTGGATAGGTAGAGTCAGAATGAAACATTCAATGTCATAGCTGGGATTTGAACCACGAATCTCCCGGTCTCTAGCCGTGTGTAGGACAGGAGTTGGATAGGTAGAGTCAAACTGAACAATTCAATACCTTAGCCGGGATTTGAACCACGGATCTCCCGGTCTCTAGCCATGTGTAGGACAGGAGTTGGATAGGTAGAGTCAAACTGAACAATTCAATACCTTAGCCGGGATTTGAACCACGGATCTCCCGGTCTCTAGCCGTGTGTAGGACAGCAGTTGGATAGGTAGAGTCAGAATGAAACATTCAATGTCATAGCTGGGATTTGAACCACGAATCTCCCGGTCTCTAGCCGTGTGTAGGACAGGAGTTGGATAGGTAGAGTCAAACTGAAACATTCAATGTCATAGCTGTGATTTGAACCACGGATCTCCCGGTCTCTAGCCGTGTGTAGGACAGGAGTTGGATACGTAGAGTCAGACTGCAAAATTCAGTGCCATAGACGGGATTTGAACCACGGATCTCCCGGTCTCTAGCCGTGTGTAAGATAGGAATTGTATAGGTAGAGTCCGACTGAAAAAATTCAATGCCATAACCGGGATTTGAACCACAGATCTCCCGGTCTCTAGCCGTGTGTAGGACAGGAGTTGGATAGGTAGAGTCAAACTGAAAAATTCAAAGTAATAGCCGGGATTTGAACCACGGATCTCCTGGTCTCTAGCCGTGTGTAGGACAGGAGTTGGATAGGTAGAGTCAGACTGAAAAATTCAATGTCATAGCCGGGATTTGAACCACGGGTCTCCCGGTCTCTAGCCGTGTGTAGGACAGGAGTTGGATAGGTAGAGTCAGACTGAAAAATTCAATGTCATAGCTGGGATTTTAACCACGGATCTCCCGGTCTCTAGCCGTGTGTAGGACAGGAGTTGGATAGGTAGAGTCAGACTGAAAAATTCAATGCCATAATCGGGATTTGAACCACGTGTCTCTTCTCTATACATCATATACATAGGACGTGTAGAGAAAGTAATACGATTTATCTTGCCCAACACCTTAAGCTGCCTGTTGTTGATATTATTTTAAATCATCCTGTATTTTTGATTTTGTATAATATTTTAATAGCCATATTCTAACTGGAAATGTAGTTTGTTTAAAAGCGAATGTTTTTGTAATAAGCTATTAGTTGAAGGATTAACCACAAAATGTAAGGAATAAATTTATTGGCTGCTTTGCTAGAATAAATAATGTCCAGAATAATAATAAAAATAATTATATCATTAACTTTTATTTTTAATTATTGGCTATAATCAGATTCTAATCTGAACGCACATTATAATCTGTGAAGCAGGACTTAAGGTTTTTGGCACTACTTAAATGCTAAGCTGCACTAACATTTACAAAATTACTTCAAAACTTTATAATACTTGTTTTCTATTGTTATAAATTCACACTAATGGGAAATAGTTACAAATGGTGTTTAAGTGAGAAATGAGGCCGTCGAAAAATATATAAGAATTTTAACACGTGCATCATTCGCTATGTTTACTTTCTCTACACGTACTATGCACAGAGAAGCTATTGCAATCCACCCAAAAATTCGATACTGAGATTTCACCTGAAATACACCGTTTAGGGTCTCCTCTATTAAAAACATTTTTTAGAAAAAGGTCCGTGTGTCTGTGAACTCGGTAACTTAAAAATGAAAAGTTGGTAAAATACCAAACTTGGTATGCATCTTCCAGGGATGTGACACAGAGATTTTGAGGAAAATCTCCTCACCCTAAATTACTTTTTACTTATAGAAAAAAAATTAAAATTTGACTTTCTCAAAAATGGCTGTAATGATTTTGATTAAAATATCGTATATTAAACATATTTATATGACAAATAAAATGAATATCTTGATTTTTCTGGGAATAGTTGCTGAAGACATCTTAAAATGGATGAATTTTGCAGAATTTTGAATAACTTACTTAACACAAAAATAGAGCACGTTAAAACACACAATGTATGTAATATACCTTTTTTTTATGTGGTGTTGATCGTTTTCGAGATATTCCAATGTCTTCAGGTTCGAAAAAATCTGTTGGGTGCACATCGAACCTGAAGACATTGGAATAGGTAGTTGGTGCAATTCACATGCCTTTCTCTATATCCCTGCAATAAATTATTCTTAAAAAGCTTATACTTCTATTTACTTTATGCTAATCAGAAAAAAAATAGCAGAAATAGTCTTATTCCTTGTAAGTAGAAGCGAAATAAGGGAGTATCATAGGTTAAAGTGACAGTCAAAAACTGGTTGCTGTGTGAATGAAGTTCCTTTCTTTATATGGATCGGAGTTGACAAATTCCTGTATGAGAAAAATATAATTTTTTCATAGCAGAAACCAAAAACAAGGAATGTCTCAAAAACGACGATATCCACGAAAAAAAAGTATATAACATAAATTGTGTGTTTTAACGTTCTCTACATTTTTTGTGCAGTAAGTTGTGGCGGTAATTTTATGGTTTATTATTTTAGGATTTGGAAGGATAAGAAGGGCTTAAAAGTAGGATCTCACTGTATTTTTTTTTCGGATTACCCCAGTTTATCCATTTCACACACAATAAATTATTTGTCCCCTCTGACTTCCGTTTTCTCATTTACAATGTTATTCCCCCACACTGAAACTTTTACAAATTTATCCAGATTATTTTCCCAACTATTCCCTGCTGAACTCGGAGGAATGACTCCTTGTCCACCTAAAATAAAGACACATACTTTATATCGCAGCACTGAAGTTAATATATGCAACACGTCTGCTCAGCACCATTGATAGTTTATAAGTAACTTCTTCCCGGCTCCCATTCGTGACCGTAACCTCTCTTCGGGCCTAGACAAATTTCTTATGGCCCCTCCTATTTTCTATGATCGGACACGAATTGATCCGAAGTTAAACATTTCTTAATTTCTATTGGTCAGTATTTTCAGTCAATGGTTTTTCCAAATCGGTCTCCTCTCACCAAATAAGTTTGGCACCACAGGAAAAACATTAGACTACAGTTTGCTCCCTTCAGGTCCAAAGTACCCTTGGTCATTAATGTTTCTTCTTTGTAACCCTCGGAACACAAAATTTCCACAATTCTATCGTATATACGTTCTGCTAATGACTTTCTGACCCACATTACCAAATAAACCATGCAGCTAATATTCCTAAATCTCTAGTTTTTCCACAATTCTATTGTATATACGTTCTGCTAATGACTTTCTGACCCACATTACCAAATAAACCTTGCAGCTAATATTCCTAAACCTCTGGTTTTTCCACAGTTCTATCGTATATACGTTCTGCTAATGACTTTCTGACCCACATTACCAAAAAAACCTTGCAGCTAATATTCCTAAATCTCTGGTTTTTCCACAGTTCTATCGTATATACGTTCTGCTAATGACTTTCTGACCCACATTACCAAATAAACCTTGCAGCTAATATTCCTAAATCTCTGGTTTTTCCACAATTCTATCGTATATACGTTCTGCTAATGACTTTCTGACCCACATTACCAAACAAACCTTGCAGCTAATATTCCTAAATCTCTGGCTTCTCCACAATTCTATCGTATATACGTTCTGCTAATGACTTTCTGACCCACATTACCAAACAAACCTTGCAGCTAATATTCCTAAATCTCTGGTTTTTTCACAACTCTATTGTATATACGTTCTGCTAATGACTTTCTGACCCACATTACCTTGCAGCTAATATTCCTAAATCTCTGGTTTTTCCACAATTCTATCGTATATACGTTCTGCTAATGACTTTCTGACCCACATTACCTTGCAGCTAATATTCATAAATCTCTGGTTTTTCCACAATTCTATCGTATATACGTTCTGCTAATGACTTTCTGACCCACATTACCAAACAAACCTTGCAGCTAATATTCCTAAATCTCTGGTTTTTCCACAATTCTATTGTATATACGTTCTGCTAATGACTTTCTGACCCACATTCCCAAACAAACCTTGCAGCTAATATTCCTAAATCTCTGGTTTTTCCACAATTCTATCGTATATACTTTCTGCTAATGACTTTCTGACCCACATTACCTTGCAGCTAATATTCCTAAATCTCTGGTTTTTCCACAATTCTATCGTATATACGTTCTGCTAATGACTTTCTGACCCACATTACCAAACAAACCTTGCAGCTAATATTCCTAAATCTCTGGTTTTTCCACAATTCTATTGTATATACGTTCTGCTAATGACTTTCTGACCCACATTACCAAACAAACCTTGCAGCTAATATTCCTAAATCTCTGGTTTTTCCACAATTCTATCGTATATACGTTCTGCTAATGACTTTATGACCCACATTACCAAACAAACCTTGCAGCTAATATTCCTAAATCTCTGGTTTTTTCACAGTTCTATCGTATATACGTTCTGCTAATGACTTTCTGACCCACAATACCAAACAAACCTTAGCAACTAATATTCCTAAATATCTGGTTTTTCCACAATTCTATTGTATATACGTTCTGCTAATGACTTTCTGACCCACATTACCAAACAAACCTTGCAGCTAATATTCCTAAATCTCTGGTTTTTCCACAATTCTATCGTATATACGTTCTGCTAATGACTTTCTGACCCACATTACCAAATAAACCTTGCAGCTAATATTCCTAAATCTCTGGTTTTTCCACAATTCTATCGTATATACGTTCTGCTAATGACTTTATGACCCACATTACCAAACAAACCTTGCAGCTAATATTCCTAAATCTCTGGTTTTTCCACAATTCTATCGTATATACGTTCTGCTAATGACTTTCTGACCCACATTCCCAAACAAACCTTGCAGCTAATATTCCTAAATCTCTGGTTTTTCCACAATTCTATCGTATATACTTTCTGCTAATGACTTTCTGACCCACACTACCTTGCAGCTAATATTCCTAAATCTCTGGTTTTTCCACAATTCTATCGTATATACGTTCTGCTAATGACTTTCTGACCCACATTACCAAACAAACCTTGCAGCTAATATTCCTAAATCTCTGGTTTTTCCACAATTCTATTGTATATACGTTCTGCTAATGACTTTCTGACCCACATTACCAAACAAACCTTGCAGCTAATATTCCTAAATCTCTGGTTTTTCCACAATTCTATTGTATATACGTTCTGCTAATGACTTTCTGACCCACATTACCAAACAAACCTTGCAGCTAATATTCCTAAATCTCTGGTTTTTCCACAGTTCTATCGTATATACGTTCTGCTAATGACTTTCTGACCCACAATACCAAACAAACCTTAGCAGCTAATATTCCTAAATATCTGGTTTTTCCACAATTCTATTGTATACGCGTTCTGCTAATGACTTTCTGACCCACATTACCAAACAAACCTTGCAGCTAATATTCCTAAATCTCTGGTTTTTCCACAATTCTATCGTATATACGTTCTGCTAATGACTTTCTGACCCACAATACCAAATAAACCTTGCAGCTAATATTCCTAAATCTCTGGTTTTTCCACAATTCTATCGTATATACGTTCTGCTAATGACTTTATTACCCACATTACCAAACAAACCTTGCAGCTAATATTCCTAAATCTCTGGTTTTTTCACAATTCTATCGTATATACGTTCTGCTAATGACTTTCTGACCCACATTACCAAACAAACCTTGCAGCTAATATTCCTAAATCTCTGGTTTTTCCACAGTTCTATCGTATATACGTTCTGCTAATGACTTTCTGACACACATTACCAAATAAACCTAGCAGCTAATATTCCTAAATCTCTGGTTTTTCCACAATTCTACTGTATATACGTTCTGCTAATGACTTTCTGACCCACATTACCAAATAAACCTTGCAGCTAATATTCTTAAAACTCTGGTTTTTCCACAATTCTATTGTATATACGTTCTGCTAATGACTTTCTGACCCACATTACCAAACAAACCTTGCAGCTAATATTCCTAAATCTCTGGTTTTTCCACAATTCTATTGTATATACGTTCTGCCAATGACTTTCTGACCCACATTACCAAAAAACCTTGCAGCTAATATTACTAAATCTCTGGTTTTTCCACAATTCTATTGTATATACGTTCTGCTAATGACTATCTGACCCACATTACCAAATAAACCTTGCAGCTAATATACCTAAATCTCTGGTTTTTCCACAATTCTATTGTATATACGTTCTGCTAATGACTTTCTGACCCACATTACCAAACAAACCTTGCAGCTAATACTCCTAAATCTCTGGTTTTTCCACAATTCTATTGTATATATGTTCTGCTAATGACTTTCTTACCCACATTACCAAATAAACCTTGCAGCTAATATTACTAAATCTCTGGTTTTTCCACAATTCTATCGTATATACGTTCTGCTAATGACTTTCTGACCCAGATTACCAAATAAACCTTGCAGCTAATATTCCTAAATCTCTGGTTTTTCCGCAATTCTATCGTATATACGTTATGCTAATGACTTTCTGACCCACATTACCAAATAAACCTTGCAGCTAATATTCCTAAATCTCTGGTTTTTCCACAATTCTATCGTATATACGTTCTGCTAATGACTTTCTGACCCACATTACCAAACAAACCTTGCAGCTAATATTCCTAAATCTCTGGTTTTCCACAATTCTATCGTATATACGTTCTGCTAATAACTTTCTGACCCACATTACCAAATAAACCTTGCAGCTAATATTCCTAAATCTCTGGTTTTTCCACAATTCTATTGTATATACGTTCTGCTAATGACTTTCTGACCCACATTACCAAACAAACCTTGCAGCTAATATTCCTAAATCTCTGATTTTTCCACAATTCTATCGTATATACGTTCTGCTAATGACTTTCTGACCCACATTACCAAACAAACCTTGCAGCTAATATTCTTAAATCTCTGGTTTTTCCACAATTCTATCGTATATACGTTCTGCTAATGACTTTCTGACCCACATTACCAAACAAACCTTGCAGCTAATATTCCTAAATCTCTGGTTTTTCCACAATTCTATCGTATATACGTTCTGCTAATGACTTTCTGACCCACATTACCAAACAAACCTTGCAGCTAATATTCCTAAATCTCTGGCTTCTCCACAATTCTATCGTATATACGTTCTGCTAATGACTTTCTGACCCACATTACCAAACAAACCTTGCAGCTAATATTCCTAAATCTCTGGTTTTTCCACAATTCTATCGTATATACGTTCTGCTAATGACTTTCTGACCCACATTCCCAAACAAACCTTGCAGCTAATATTCCTAAATCTCTGGTTTTTCCACAATTCTATCATATATACGTTCTGCTAATGACTTTCTGACCCACATAACCAAACAAACCTTGCAGCTAATATTCCTAAATCTCTGGTTTTTCCACAATTCTATTGTATATACGTTCTGCTAATGACTTTCTGACCCACATTACCAAACAAACCTTGCAGCTAATATTCCTAAATCTCTGGTTTTTCCACAATTCTATCGTATATACGTTCTGCTAATGACTTTCTGACCCACATTACCAAACAAACCTTGCAGCTAATATTCCTAAATCTCTGGTTTTTCCACAATTCTATCGTATATACGTTCTGCTAATGACTTTCTGACCCACATTCCCAAACAAACCTTGCAGCTAATATTCCTAAATCTCTGGTTTTTCCACAATTCTATCGTATATACGTTCTGCTAATGACTTTCTGACCCACATAACCAAACAAACCTTGCAGCTAATATTCCTAAATCTCTGGTTTTTCCACAATTCTATTGTATATACGTTCTGCTAATGACTTTCTGACCCACATTACCAAACAAACCTTGCAGCTAATATTCCTAAATCTCTGGTTTTTCTACAATTCTATCGTATATACGTTCTGCTAATGACTTTCTGACCCACATTACCAAACAAACCTTGCAGCTAATATTCCTAAATGTCTGGTTTTTCCACAATTCTATCGTATATACGTTCGGCTAATGACTTTCTGACCCACATTACCAAACAAACCTTGCAGCTAATATTCCTAAATCTCTGGTTTTTCCACAATTCTATCGTATATACGTTCTGCTAATGACTTTCTGACCCACATTCCCAAACAAACCTTGCAGCTAATATTCCTAAATTTCTGGTTTTCCTTTCAGCAGTAACTTCCTTTCGTATACAGAACAAATACTGTTTAACATTTATTGCTTATTCTAATGTATTTCTTTTTAATATCTTTAATCATTTATTTATTTGTTACTGCAATCTCTTTCCCCCCGTTCTTTTATATTCATTTGCTTATTAGTTTTATTTTCTTTATTATATTGAAATATTTCTTATGCCTAAGAAATCACCATTCTACATTAAAGTTTTTTTTCCATCTCTTATGGTTTAGTTGTTATTGCAAATTCCGTCAAATTTGTCCAGAATAGAGTAGTCTTCAGAGGCTATTCCTAGAAAATTCAAGATATACATCTTATTTGTCAGGTAAATATCTTTCATATACAACATTTTAGTCAAAATCGTTAGAGCCATTTATAGAAAATCAAAATTTTCGAAAAAAGTTCCATGAAAAGTGTAGTTGGGGGTGGGGGATTGTTCTCAAAATCTTCGTGTCGCAATCCCTGGAAGATACTAAACTTAAATACCAAGTTTGTTATTTTACCGACTTTTCGGTTTTGAGCTATCGTGTTCACAGACACACGGACACACGGACACACCCACACACGGACCTTTTTGTGAAAATGCTTTTTTTGGATATTGAGGACCCTAAAACATATATTTCCGGTGAAATCTCGGTAGCGAATTTTTGCGTGGAGTGCAATACTTTCTCTATACACTATGTACATAGTACGTATAGAGAAAGTAAAAAGTTGTAAGCCACTTGAACTTTTCTCGAATAGGAAGACATCTTTCTTCTCGTTTCTCGTTTGTTTACTCTTGGTACGCAAAGACATTCTAGTTTTATTTTTTTCACATAGCGACCAGGTTTTAAAAGACGAGTTTATTGCTTTAGCCTGTGTAGTTTCTTATTTCGCTACTAGTTACTAGGAACTTGGTAAAAAAACTAATTCTGCTTATGTTTTAGCATGATGTAGATAACAGATTAATGTTGTGAATAAAAGGTTTGTTTACCGAACAGCTAGAGAAAGTCATGTGAATGCAACAAATTAGATTTGTTCCCTTTTACTTACAAGAAACCAAGTAATAAGACCGTTTCTGCAAATGTTTATCTCGATTATCATGCTGTAGATAGAAGAATAAGCTTTTTAACAATAAATAATGTATTACAGAGGTGAAGAGAAGGTCATGTCAATGGAACACTTTTAATTCGGTATTTTAATAAGTGGATTATTAAACCTTTAGGATTCTCAGGGCATTAGGGCTTGTCGCGGGAAGTTGGAGTCTCGTCTGGTAGTGAAGATTCCACTCTCAGGGGTTTGAGGATGAGGCTAATATTAAAAACACTGCATTCTCCCTTACGACTTGAATTTAACGCGCGGCTAGCTTGTTTCCCTACAAATGAGTTATAAATAAATACCATCCCACCATTTACATTGTTAATCAGGAACCTAATCTAACATCTGGACATCGCTCCCCTACGACTCAAGCGCGTGGTCCTGCGCGCAACACAATGTGACATGAACACAAGCTCAAGAGAGTAACCACATAAGAGATCTGCCTTGCCTTAAATACTGATCCTGGGTGACGCCAACTTTCGCGCCATAAAATGTAATAGTTTCTCTCATTGGTTGTTTATTAGCATCACTTCACAAGGTATGAGAATAAATTAAGGCAAGTTTTGACGTCATAGCGGGCACATGACGCGTTTGAAAAAACTCAATTGTTTCTTCTCACTTTAACTTTATACTTGCTTTGTCTGTTTCTACAATTCCCTGTGCTACTTGGAAGACAAGTCACTATTTCTGTTTCACTTATTTCTATGTCTGTTCTTTCTTTCTTACATTCTGTAGCCTAAACCCTGTGCTCAGTAGCAGGTGGTGGTTGGTGAACTGTTACCTGGAATTAAGCTAGCTCGCCTTGCCTAAATTACCTGAGTTACGAGAACTTGAATGGAATAACTGTTTTTTTCACAAAAACCATGTGTAGGACAGGAGTTTGATAGGTAGAGTCATACTGAAAAATGTAATGCTATAGCCGAGATTTTAACCAAAGATATCCCAGTATCCAGGCAGTTGCTCTGCCACTGAGCTACCATGGCAACATGCCGGCATAGCATTGAATTTCTCAACTGACTCGCATGTTTCCTGGTAAACCATAAGGCGATCTCAAATTATTTTGAGATGACAACCCCAATAGGGACTTACAATGTTCTGAGTACTTTACACCCAGGATTCATAGTATAGCCAGGATTCAATGCTATGCCGGCATGTTGCCATGGTAGCTCAGTGGTAGAGCAATCGGCTAGACATCGGGAGATCCATGCTTCAAATCCCAGCTATGGCATTGAATTTTTCAGTCTGACTCAACCTATCCAACTCCTGTCCTACACACGGCTAGAGACCAGGAGATCCCTGGTTCAAATCCCGGCTGTGGTATTGAATTTTTCAGTCTGACTCTACCTATCCAACTCCTGTCCTACACACGACTAGAGATCGAGAGATCCGAGGTTCAAATCCCGGCTATGGCATTGAATTTTTCAGTCTGACTCTTCCTATCCAACTCCTGTCCTACACACGGCTAGAGACCGGGAGATCCGTGGTTCAAATCCAAGCTATGGCATTGAATTTTTCAGTCTGACTCTTCCTATCCAACTCCTGTCCTACACACGGCTAGAGACCGGGAGATCCGTGGTTCAAATCCAAGCTATGGCATTGAATTTTTCAGTCTGACTCTACCTATCCAACTCCTGTCCTACACACGACTAGAGATCGAGAGATCCGAGGTTCAAATCCCGGCTATGGCATTGAATTTTTCAGTCTGACTCTTCCTATCCAACTCCTGTCCTGCACACGGCTAGAGACCGGGAGATCCGTGGTTCAAATCCAAGCTATGGCATTGAATTTTTCAGTCTGACTCTTCCTATCCAACTCCTGTCCTACACACAGCTAGAGACCTGAAGATCGGTGGTTCAAATCCCAGCTATGACATTGAATGTTTCAGTCTGACTCTACCTATGCAACTCCTGTCCTACACACAGCTAGAGACCGGGAGATCCGTGGTTCAAATCCCAGCTATGACATTGAATTTTTCAGTCTGACTCTACCTATCCAACTTACAAATTTTATTTATGAATATTTCTACAGTTAAGTATTCAGAGCTATTTTACCTTGTTTTCTATAAGCTTATATCCAGTTTCCCTTTTTCATATGGCATGTGCTGCTACAAGCACCAGAACTGAAATGGTTTGTGGCTGTGAAGCAATGAAATGTGCTTGTGGAGCAGATCCACATTTACTTGATTACGTTCAGCGTTTCTGCTCGGAGAAGCGATAAAAAGGAAAGGATCTAAGGAACATGAGCAGATGTGTTTACTAAAGCCGTAAACTTTAACGTATACAATTTTGAGTCAGACTTCCACAATCTCATTCACTAAATGCTCGCTTCTTGGTACTTTGGGAAAACGTCTCTCTGAAAATTTGATCTCCCCCTTTTCATTTCTGACACTTTTCACCCTTTCCCTCATCGTACTTGTTCCCTTTTTATGAAAATACGAGGAGTATGCGTAAAGTAACGAACGATATAATATAACTAAACAATAACGAAAGTTAGGAACACAAGGTTACACTACCTTACTTTGTTTCTCGTCATTGTTATCAAGGTATTTATTGTCACGTGGTACCGGGTTTCAATGCAGATGTTATACTTTTCTACCGCCAAAGGAGTTATTCGGTTTTTACTTTCTCTACACGTACTATGTACATAATGTATACAGAACGTATTGCATTCCACCCTAAAATTCGATACTGAGATTTGATCGGAAACAGACATTAGAGATCCCGGTATCCGAAAAAGAAAACACCTTTAGAGAGCGTGTAAAATATCAATCTTGGTGTGTAAGTATCTTCCAAGAATGTCACACAAACATTTTCAGAAAAATATTCCCGCCACAAACTAACATTTACATGAACCTTTTGATTTTCTCAAAAATGGCTTTAACGATTTTGATTGAAATATCGTATATTAAAGACATTTACCTGAAAAATAAAATGTGTATCTTGAATTTTCAGGGAATAACCTCTGAACACTACTTTATTCTGGATGAATTTTACAGAATTTTGCATAACTGATAAACCGTAACAGATAGACAAAAAGTTAACGACACAAAAAATGAAGTGTACGTTAAAACATACAATTTAAATTATATACATTTTATTCATGGAGTTGATCGTTTTTGAGATATTGATTGCTTTTTGTTTCAGCTTTAAAAAAGCTTACTTTTCTCAGACAGAAATTTATCAACTCCTGTCAATACAAAGGAACTTCAGTCACATAGCAACCAGCCTTTGACTATCACTTTAACCTATGGTACTCACTTATTTCATTTCTACTTACAAGGAAGTAAGTAATAAGACTATTTCTGCTAGTTCTTCCCCGATTAGCATGAAGTACATATAAGCATAAGCTTTCGAACAGTAATTTGTTGCAAAACATAGAGAAATTATGTGAATGGAACACATCAGATTTGTTATACTTTCTCTACACGTACTATGTATTGCATTTCTCCCAAAAATTCGATACCGAGATTTCACGGAAAATAGACGTCCCCGGTACACAAAAAAGCGTTTTTAGAAAAAAGTCTGTGTGTATCTGTCTGTGTCTTGTGCCTTTGAACACGATAACTCAAAAGCTAGGAGTCGTAAAATACCAAATTTAGTACTTTCCATGAAGATATTGAGAAAGTCCACTCACCCCAAAACTATCCTTTCACTTGGAAAAAAATTAGAAATTTTTATTTTCTCAAAAATGGCTCCAACGATTTTGATTAATATATCGTAGATTAAAGGTGCTGTGACCACAAACAAAATGTGTAGCTTAAATTTTCTGGAAATAGCCTTATATGACCTCGAGTCTTAATGCATTTTCTGGAAATAGCCTTATATGACCTCGGGTCTTAATGCATTTTCTGGAAATAGCCTTATATGACCTCGAGTCTTAATGCATTTTCTGGAAATATCCTTATATGACCTCGGGTCTTAATGCATTTTCTGGAAATAGCCTTATATGACCTCGGGTCTTAATGCATTTTCTTGGATTTTGCATAACTAGTAAACCGAAAGAGACAGACAAAAGCTTACTACAAAAAACGTGTTCCATTCACATGACTTTCTCTACATCCCTGTAACAAATTATTGTTAAAAAGCTTATGCATCTATTTACTTCATGATAATCGAGAAACAATTACCAGATATAGTCTTAATACTTGCTTCCTTGTAAGTAGAAGCGAAATAAGGGAATACCATAGGTTAAAGTGATAGTCAAAAGCTGGTTGCTATGTGACTGATGTTCCTATATTTGTATGAACACGAGTTGACAAATTCCTGTATGAGAAAAATATAAGCTTTTTAAAGCTGAAACCAAAAACAAAGAATATCTAAAAAAACGATAAACTCCAAGAAAAAAATGTATATAGCATAAATTATGTGTTTAATGTGCTCCACATCTTCTGTGTGGTGAGTTTTTATCCATCTCTTACGGTTTAGCAGTTGTATAAAATTCCAAAAAATTAATCCAGGATAAAGCAGTCTTCAGAAGCTATTCCCAAAAAATTCAAGATATACATTTCATTTGCCAAGGTTGTTTAATATACGTTATTTTAATCAAGCTCGTTAGAACTATTTTTGAGAAAATCAAAATTTTTCAAAAAATCTCCATGTAAACGGTAGTTGGAGTGGGGGATTTTCTTGAAAATCTTCGTGTCGCATCCTTGGAAGATACCAAACTTAAATACCAAGTTTTCTAAAAATGTTTTTTTTTTTTTTTTTTTCTTTTTCATACAGGGGACCCGAAAATATGTATTTCCGGTGTAATTTCGGTATGGAATTTTTGGATGCATTACAATACGTTCTCTATACACTATGTAGATAGTACGTGTAGAGAAAGTTATAAAGTAATTTGAATAAAATATGCTGAAGACGTAGTGAAAATCATTACCTTGACTAGGGAACTAGTGTACGGTGGTATGTAGCTATTAGTCCAGCAGCTAATAATGTTGACGTGAGGAGTAAGGTAAGCAAACATCTGATGTGTTCCATTCACAAGATGTCCTCCAGCTTTTCGGTAAACAAACCTTTCATTAATCTGTTATCTACTTCATGATAAACATAATTAGTCTTATTACCAGCATCGTTGTAAGAAGAAGGGAAATAAGAAAATGTACAGGCTAAAGCGATAGTCTCGTTCTTTAAAAGCTATGCGATTCCAATATGTAATATTGCCAGGAATAACAAATGAGAAACGAGAAGAAAGATATTTTCGCGTTTGAGAAAAGTTTAAATGGCCTAAACTGAAACTGGAATACTCTACAACAACAACGACAACAAAAGTGTATGACAAATTGTGTTTTAATCAGGTCTACATTTTTATGTGCAGTAAGTTTTTATATATCTCTTACGGTTTGCAGTTATAGAAAGGTAATTCAGAATGAAGAAATCTTCACAGGCTATTCAATGAAAGTTCAAGATGGTTTAAGGTATTTTAATTAAAATCGTTAGAGCCATTTTCGAAAAATGCTCCATGTGAAGGGTAGTTGGGGGTGGGGGGATTTGCTTAAAAATCTTCGTGTCGCCTCCTTGGGTTAACGGTCTTTTCGTTTATGAGCTATGCACCATACGTGTTTTTTCCGACTCGGGGACCTCAAAACATATATTCCCGGTGTAAGCTGGACATCGAATTTTTGGTTGGAATACAATATCTTCTGTACATTGTACATGCGGGCTAGAGAAAGTAAAAATTATGTGACATTAATTGATCTACATTTGTGCTATGTTTTTGTCTATGTCTTAAAATCTTACCAAACCCGCCTGGGTGGTGTGGTGGTAGCTTGTCTGCCTCAACAGGTAGTGAGTTACCAGATAAGCTCTTTTTCTGGATTCTCAATTATCCTGAGAAGATGAATATCAAGGAAGTTTAACCTCTAGGACCCGGAGATCATTTCACCAATTTCGTTCGTCGTCTGATATGATCAACCAGGTTTAAGGATGTTATCCTACAAAACAGGAGTCATCCAGAATAAAGTAGTCTTCAGAGGCTATTCCCAGAAAATTCAAAGTATACATTTTATTTGTCAGGTAAATATCTTTAATACACGAAATTTTAATCAAAATCGTTAGAGCGAAAAAAGTTTCATGTAAAGGGTAGTTAGGGGTGGGGGTTTTTCTTGAAATCATCGTGTTACATCCCTGGAAGATACTACACTTAAATACCAAGTTTGGTATTTCACCGACTTTTCGTTTTTGAGTTATCGTGTTCACAGACACACGGACCTTTTTTCTGCAAATGCCTTTTTTTTTTTATACAGGGGACCGTAAAACATATATTTCCGGTGAAATCTCGGTATCGAATTTTTGGGTGGACTGCAATACCTTCCCTATGCACTATGTACACAACAGACTTTTGCAATTCTAGTGTTTGGGTACGTGGAGATAGTTAAATGAGTAAAATCTATTGACAGGCAACCTGTAGAGAAAAGGTTTATTCAGTAATAAGATGATATTTGAATCAATTACACTTTATATAAATTACTTCTAAGAAGGGGGATATTTCTTCCCAGTGAGGAAATTAGAGTTCAAAGATTCTAGAGCGGAGGTTTTCTAAAGCGATTCTCTGCCTTTCTATAGAGAAACACTGAATTAAAACGCATTAAGTTAATTTCCTTCTTTATACTCACCCTCACGTTTTATATAATCCATCAGAAAATGGGCCAAATTTAAAGTAAGATTTCCTTTTCCTTGTGTATACAAATAGTTATGAATCTCGCTAAGGGTGAGCTACCCGGATAAGGTTTTTTTCATCCTGAGAAGACAAATGTCGAGTAACTTTAAGCTCCATGGACTCCGAGAGCATTTGAGTATCATTTCACCAATTTCATTCATCGTCCGATAAGACCAACCAGGTTAAAGAACGTTAAACTTAAAAAAAATCTGATGTGTTCCATTCACATGACTTTCTCTACAACTCTGCAACAAATTATTGTTAAAAGGCTTATGCTTCCATTTACTTCATGCAAATCGAGAAAAAATTAGTCTTATTACCTGCTTCCTTGTAAGTAGAAGCGAAATAAGGGAGTACCATAGGTTAAAGTGATAGTCAAAAGCTGGTTGCTATGTGACTGAAGTTCCTTTGTCTGTATGGACAGGAGTTGACAAATTCCTGTATGAGAAAAGTATAAGTTTGTCAAAGCTGAAACCAAACACAAGGAATATCTAAAACACGGTCAACTCCACGAAAAAAATGTATATAACATAAATTGTGTCTTTTATTGTGCTCTACTTTTTTGTTTAGTAAGTTTTTGTCTATCTCTTACGGTTTACCAGTTATGCAAAATTAAATAAAAACCATGCAGAATAAAGAGGTCTTTAGAGGCTATTCAAGATATACATTTTACTTGGATTGTAAGTATCTTAAATATAAGACATTTTAATCAAAATCGTTACAGCCATTTTTTAGAAAATCAAAATTTTCAAAATTGTTTCCATATGAACGGTAGTTGTGAGTAAGGAGATTTTCTTGAAAATCTTCGTGTCGAATCCTTGGAAGATACCACCTCTAATAACCACACAAGAAATGTAGCGCACGCTATAACATACCTACATTTTTTTCGTGGAGTTGATAATTTTTTAGTTATTCCTTGTTTTTAATTTCACTTTTAAAAAATGTAAACTTTTCTCATACAGGAATTTGTCAACTCCTGTCCATACAAACAAAGGAACTTCACTCACATAGCAACCAGCTTTTGACTATCACTTTAAGCTATGGTACTCCCTTATTTCGCTTCTACTTACAAGAAAGCAAGTAAAAAGACTATTTCTGCTATTTTTTCTCGATTAGCATGAAGTAAGTAGAAGCATAAGCTCTCTAATAATAATTTGTTACAAATATGTAGAGAATGTCATGTGAATGGAACACATTTTTACGATATGAGAAGTTACAACATGCCTACTTTTATTGCTGAATGTTACTGGAATAGGCTATTAGACAAAAAAAATACATTAAAAATACTAAAAGCTTTTATTCATCATTTTTGTTGTATGTGGGCAACGTCATAGAATTAAGGCTAAAGAATTTGACTAACACTTTAGCCTATAGTAGCCCCCCCCCCATCGCTAAGGAACTAAACAATAACAACATACTGCTAATGTTTATCTCGATTAGCATTGTCTAAAAAGAAGAATAATCCTTTGTAGCAAGTTTATTTCTAGAGCACCAAGAGAAAGGCATGTGAATGGAACACATCAGATTTTTAAAACGCGTTAACTAATATACCACTTGGATTAATTGTTTTTTCACACAAGTCGTGTGTAGGACAGGAGTTGGATAGGTAGAGTCAGACTGAAAAATGCAATGTCATAGCCGGGATTTGAACCACGGATCTCCCGGTCTGTAGCCAAGTGTAGGACAGAAGTTGGATAGGTAGAGTCACACTGAAAAATTCAAATCCCATAGCTTGGATTTGAACCACGGATCTCCCGGTCTCTAGCTGTGTGTAGGACAGGAGTTGGATAGGTAGAGTCAGACTGAAAAATTCAATGCCATAGCCAGGATTTGAACCACGGATCTCCCGGTCTCTAGCCGTGTGTAGGACAGGAGTTGGATAGGTAGAGTCAGACTGAAAAACTCAATGCCATAGCTGGGATTTGAATCACGGATCTCCCGGTCTCTAGCTGTGTGTAGGACAGGAGTTGAATAGGTAGAGTCACACTGAAAAATTCAATGCCATAGCTGGGATTTGAACCACGGATCTCCTGGTCTCTAGCCGTGTGTAGGACAGGAGTTGGATAGGTAGAGTCAGACTGAAACATTCAATGTCATAGCCGGGATTTGAACCACGGATCTCCCGGTCTCTAGCCGTGTGTAGGACAGGAGTTGGAATGGTAGAGTCAGACTGAAACATTCAATGCCATAGCTGGGATTTGAACCACGGATCTCCTGGTCTCTAGCCATGTGTAGGACAGGAGTTGGATAGGTGGAGTCAGACTGAACAATTCAATGCCATAGCTGGGATTTGAACCACGAATCTCCTGGTCTCTAGCCATGTGTAGGACAGGAGTTGGATAGGTAGAGTCAGATTGAAAAATTCAATGTCATAGCTGGGATTTGAACCACAGATCTCCCGGTCTCTAGCCGTGTGTAGGACAGGAGTTGGATAGGTAGTGTCAGACTGAAAAATACAATGCCATTCCCGGGATAGGTAGAGCCAGACTGAAACATTCCATGCTATCCCGGGAATGGCATTGTATTTTCAGTCTGACTCTACCTATCCCGGGAATGGCATTGTATTTTTCAGTCTGACTCTACCTATCCCGGGAATGGCATTGTATTTTTCAGTCTGACTCTACCTATCCCGGGGATGGCATTGTATTTTTCAGTCTGACTCTACCTATCCCGGGGATGGCATTGTATTTTCAGTCTGACTCTACCTATCCCGGGGATGGCATTGTATTTTTCAGTCTGACTCTACCTATCCCGGGGATGGCATTGTATTTTTCAGTCTGACTCTACCTATCCCGGGGATGGCATTGTATTTTTAGTCTGACTCTACCTATCCCGGGGATGGCATTGTATTTTCAGTCTGACTCTACCTATCTAATACTTGGCACAACTTGACCGGTGAATATACAAAACAGCAGGGTAACTTTGAGTGACGCTACCGGAACTGTAAGTGTAACAAGGGGTGACGGAGAGAAAGTATGTTGAGTACATTAATTCCATGTCGCTACCCTCAGAATTAGTAAAACACGGAGAGAAAAGGAAGAAAGTCTATGTACTACAGCTGGTGTAATACTAGAGGCATATTTTCAACAGCTTTATCATTAACATGAGCGAGCGCAAGAGTTTGAATTCTGTCATGTGGTGTGCCTTAACCAAAAATTCCATATTCTGAATATTCCCTTTGTGTAGAAAAAATATCTCATTATTTCGTACCTCAAGGTTCGTTTTTAATGAGCTTACAAGCGTACCAAAGTTCCAGCTTATCATGCGCTTCAGTTATTGACTACAAGCTTTATAGTCTCAATTACTCCCTTTTCAAATAAGTTAACACCTTATTTCGTTACATTGGTTGCCTAAGGGAAGTCGAAATATACTATATTGCAAATCTTAAAGTCTGACCCACTATCTCAGCAAGTACGAGAGACGTTTTTTTACTCTCTCTATACGCACTATGTACATAGTGTATAGAGAAGGTATTGCACTTCACCAAAAATTTCGATACCCAGATTTCACCGAAAAAATGTTTTTGGGTCTCCTGTATCCCAAAAAGTATTTTCAGAATAAGTTTAAGTTTAGTATCTTCCAGGCATGCGACACGAAGTTTTTGCGAAAAATCCCCCTACCCCAAACTACAATTTACATGGAATTTTTTTCGCAAATTTTCATTTTCTAAAAAAATGGCTCTATCGAATTTGATTAAAACGTCCAATATTAAAGATATTCACCTAACAAATAAAATGTATACTTCTAATTTTCTGGGAATAGCCTCTGAAGACTACTTTATTCTGGATGAAATTTACGGAATTTTGCATAGCTGTTAAACCGTGAAAAATGGACAAAAACTAACCACACAAAAAATGTAGAGCACATTAAAACACACAATTTATTGTATACATTTTTTCCTGGAGCTGATCGTTTTTGAGATATTCCTTGCTTTTGGTTTCAGCTTTGAAAAACTTAACTTTTCTCATCAGGAGTTTGTCAACTCCTGTCCATACAAACAAAGGAACTGCACTCACATAGTAACCAGCTTTTGACTATCACTTTAACCTATGTTACTCCCTTATTTCTCTTTTAGTTACAAGGAAGCGAGTAATAAGACTATTTCAGCCAATTTTTCCCCAAATAGCATGAAGTAAATAGAAGTATAATAATGTGTTGCAGAGATGTGGGGAAAGTCATGTGAATGGAACACATCCGATTTTTTTCAACCTCCGATAGGCTATAAATAAAAGACAGGTTCATAGAAAACAATTATTTTACTACTAAAAGTTTTGTACACTTATGGTTACTTTTCAACATAATCACCGAAAAGATTGAGACATTTATCGTACCTGTGCACAAGCTTTGCAATACCCGCTTCAAAAAATGTTGCCGCCAAGGATTTCAAATGAGCATTGACGTTGTTTTGAAGATCTTCGTACTTTACGACGTTTGCGGAGAGCCATTCAAAACAAACGAAGAGGAATGCTGACTTCAGGAATTGTGTTGATCCATGACAACGCTCGTCCACACAACCCATCGGATCCTTGAACTATTTCAATGGGACATTTTCGATCATCCGCCTTAGTGTCCTGACCTAGCACCCAGCGACTTTCACCTTTTCCCTGAACTGAAGACGTGGCTAGGAGGGCAGCACTTTCAAACCATCCAAGATAGTTTGTATGGACAGGAGTTGTTAAATTCCTGTATGAGAAAAGTATAAGTGTTTTATAGCTGAAATCAATAAGAAGGAATATCTCAAAACGATCCACTCTACGAAAAAAATGTGTATGACATAAATTGTGTGTTTTAACGACCTCTACATTTTCATTCCAGGACATTTTTGTCTACCACTTACGGTTTGCCAGTTATGCAAAATTCTGTAAAATTCATCCATAATAAAGTAGTCTTCCGAGGCTATTCCCAGAAAATTCAAGATATATATATATATTATTTTTAAAAAAAAAAGATCTTTAATGTGCACTATTTTAACAAAATCTTTAGAGCTATTTTTGGGAAAATCAAAATTTGGAACATTTTTGTATGTAGAGAGTCGTTAGGGGTGGGGTTTTTTTTCTTGAAAATCTGGGTGTTACATCTTTGGAGGACACTGAATTTAAGTACCAAGTTTGGTATTTAACGGACTTTTCGCTTTCGATTTCTGCTGTCCACAGACACATACAGGATCGTTTTGCCAAACATGTCTTTTTTTATTCAGGGTGACACAAAACATGTATTACCAGTGAAATCTCGGTATCGAATTTTTGGGTGGAATACAATACTTTTCTATACACCATGTACATAGGACGTGTAGAGAAAATAAAAAATGTTGGTTCCCATTTAAAAAACGTACCTTGCCCCTCAAATTGCCATCCAAATTTTCTCCAATTAAAACACAACACTTTCCCTTACTTATTCAAAACGTTTCTTTCTAGAACAATTAGTTTTCTAGAGTCTCAATTTAAATGGTTCATCTTGTAGAAAGGATAAACATTTTTCGAGACCTCAAAATCTGCATTTGTATGTAGTCTGGGTAACAATGCAGTTACAAAAGTTAAAGAAAGCGGAATTTACTTTTCGACACAGGTTGTCATTATTATTAAAATGCTGGTTACAAATCCTTAGCAAGAGCATGGCTTTTAAGGGAGTCTTAAGACAAGATTGCAGGTAACCATAATTTGTGCTTCAGGGCAGATTCTTGAGTGAATCTGTCTCTTTATAGCGGCCCATCATCTCAAAGTTCTTCCTTCCAGGTTACCTTTTCATCACATAAATAAGGAGAAATCAACTGTTGAAAAAGATTTCCTTAGACGCTCTCTTCTCTTTGCCTGCAGGATGGGGCGACATCCATTTAATTTCGGTCTTGAGCGTGGTGAAAGAGCTTGCCAAAATGTATCCTTTTATACACACAAGAACGAGAATTTCTCTCTTAAATTAAGATATACTCCCTCTTCAGCAGGTTCAAAGCGAAAGATGTCCAAGCAAAGATAGAAGGTTCTCTCTCGCAACTAAAGGAAAATATCCATTGGAAGGGCTTGGATTTCAATGTTAGGAAAAGACGACCAATTACCGTAACTGGCTGGCTCCGGAAAGTTTAATTCATATTTTTGACATGTCGCTATCTCATTATACGCTCTGCAGGTTAATGGTAGCCATACAACTCGCAACTTAGAACCGGATCATGCTTTATGGAAGTGAGACTAGCTTCAAAGTAAAAAGTTAACCTCCAAACAGCCACTGCAACAGAGCCATACGGTAGTATTTTACCTTCATACTATGTACATAGTGTATACAATAGGTATTGCATTCCACCCAAAAATCAAATACCGACATTTCACCAGAAATATATATTTTGACAACCCTGAATAAAAAAATCTCATGTGTTCCATTCACATGACTTTCTCTACAACTCTGCAATAAATGATTGTTAAAAAGTTTATGCTTCTATTTACTTCCTGCTAATCCAGAACAAATTAGCAGAAATACTGTTATTACTTGCTTCCTTGTAAGTAGAAGCCAAATAAGGGAGTACCATAGGTTAAAGTGATAGTCAAAAGCTGGTTTCTTTGTAACTGAAGTTCCTTTGTTTGTATGGACACGAGTTCACAAAGTCCTGTATGAGAAAAGTATGTTTTTTTATAGCCGAAACCAAAAACAAGGAATATCTCAAAAACAATCAACCCCACGAAAAAAATGTATGTAACATAAATTGTGTGTTATAACGTGCTCTACATTTGTTGTCTGGAAAGCTTTTGTCCATCTCTTACGGTTTAGCAGTTATGCAAAATTCCGTAAAGTTGACCCAGAATAAAGTAGTCTTCAGAGGCTACTCCCAGAAAATTCAAAATAAACATTTTATTTGTGAGGTAAGTATCTTTAATATACGATATTTTAATCAAAATTGTTAGAGCAATTTTTCAGAAAATCAAAATTTTCGAAAAAAGTTCCATGTAAATGGTACTTTGGGGCGGGGGGATTTTTCTCAAAATCTTCGTGTCCCATCCCTGGAAGATACTAAACTTAAATACCAAGTTTGGTATTTTGCCGACTTTTCGTTTTTGAGTTATCGTGTTCACAGACACACGGACACACTGACATACGGACACACACACATACACACACACACACACACACACACAGGGACCTTTTTCTGAAAATACTTTTTTTGGATACAGGGGAGCCTACCCTTTACATAGAAACATTTTTCGAAAAGTTTATCTCAAAAATCACTCTTAACGATTTTTATTAAAATACATGGCAAATAAAATGTACATTTTGAAGTTTCTGGGAATAGCCTCTGAACACTACTTTATTCTGGATGAATTTTGCATAACTCTAAACAGTAAGAGATGGACAAAAACTTACCAGACAAAAAATGTAGAGCACGTTGAAACACACAATTCATGTTATATACATTTTTTCCTGGAGGAGTTGTTTTTTTTTGTTTGTTTTTCTTTTAGATATTGGTTGTTTTTGGATTTAGCTTTGAAAAACTTGTACTTTTCTATACAGGAATTTGTGAACTCGTGCCCTTACAAACAAAGGAACTTCAGTGATATAGCAACCAGCTTTTGACTTTCACTTTAACCTATGGTACTTCCTTACTTCGCTCCTACTTACAAGGAAGCTATTTTTTTCTCGATTAGCATGAAATAAATAGGAGCACAAGCTTTTTCACAATAATTTGTTGTACAGATGTAGAGAAAGTCATGTGAATGGAACACATCATTTTTGCATTCAGAGGATATATTTGCGGCATCAAATTTTTGGGTGGAGCACAATACGTTCTCTATAGAGAAAGTACAATTTGCCTCACTATTCAAATACAGCGATAGCATTGCTAAAGTAAACGTTTCCGACCAACATAATAATAAGATTTCTTCTCTAACACTAACCTATTGATGCTTTACCAGAAACACAAACAAACTCACACACCACCTTTTTCTACAAATCATTTTTTTTGGATACAGGGGACCCTAAAATATATATTTCCGGTGAAGTCTCGGTATCGAATTTTTCCGTGGAATGCAATATCTTCTCTATACACTATGTACATAGTACGTGTAGAGAAAGTAAAAGTGTTTTTAAGAATAATTTGGGACAGAGGTGTATGGAAAGCCATGTGAACGGAACGCATAGATACATTTTTACTTCCTCTACACATAGTGTTTAAAGAAGGGATTGCATTACACCGATTTCAACGGAAATACATGTTTTGGGTTCCCCTAAATCAAAAAAAGCATTTTTGGAAAAAGGACCGTGTGTGTGTGTGGACAGCATATCCCAAAAACGAAAAGACCAAATATGGATTTAAGTTTGAAATTTTCCAAGGGTTCCACACGAAGATTTTCAAGAAAATTCGCCCACTCCAAACTACCCTTTTCATAGACAAAATTTTGATTTTCTCAAAAATGCCTCTAACGATTTTGATTAAAATGTCTTAAATTTACAAAAAGGTCCGTGTATTTATGTGTGTGTGTGTGTGTGTGTGTGTGTGTGTGGACAGCATAGGTAAAAACGGGAAGACCGTTGTATGCCTAACCTGGTATTTAAGTTTGGTTCCTTCCAAGGATACAACATAAAACTTTTCATGAAAATCCACCCAGTCACAACTAACCTTTACATGGAACTTTTTTTCGAAAATTTAGATTTTCTCAAAAAAATGGCTCTAACGATTTTGATTAAAATATCGTATATTAAAGATATTTAGCGTATCTTGAATTTTCCTGGAATAGCCTCTGAAAATAGACAAAAAATTACTACCAAAGTGTAGGGCACGCTAAAACACACAATTTATGTTATGTGCATTTTTTGATGGAGTTGATCGTTTTTGAGATATACCTTGTTTTTATAATAATATGGCGTACATATGTTTGGAGTTATTTTGTGCAAAACTTTTTCTCTGATCTGGTGCGCTTTGGGCCCGTTAGGACACGGTATCTGTCACGTACAAAGGTGTCGTCCGGGACGTGAAATGCCTTGCTTTGTGATGATAACCATGTGCAGTGTCCGAGTTATTGGTTCGTGCCAGTCCAGTTCCGGTTTACCATGGCTTTCGTTGAATAGAATTCTGGTGAGATGTCCTTCCTCTTCATCGTTCTTTCGTCGAGCGTCTTCTTCCAGTTGGAGGTCCAGGGAAGTGCAAGTCTTGTCCTGAGCTCTTCTCGTGCTAGCAGGTAGACCAGTCTGCCTCGACACCCCCAGTGTAGCCTTCAGGAAGCGACTTGAGCGTTCTCTAGGATGTGCAAGTCTTTCGGTTGTCCCATGTTCAGTCTAGTCCGTACGCAAGTATGGGTACTATTTTTGTGTTGAACAGTGCCACCGCGGAATTGAGGGATAACTTTGTTAGTTCTGGTATGTCGTGTGGGGAGGTCCGGGGCTACAGGGTAATCTCACTCGAATGGTCACATCCTTCAACATATTCCTTGTTTTTGGTTTCAGCTTTATAAAACATACTTTTCTCATACAGGAATTTGTCAACTCCTGTCCAAATAAACTAAGGAACTTCAGTCACATAGTAACCAGCTTTTGACTATCACTTTAACCTATGGTACTCCCTTATTTCCATTTTACTTGCAAGGAAGCCAGTAATAAGACTATTTCTGCTATTTTTTTTCTCGATTAGTATGAAGTAAACAGAAGCATAAGTTTTTTAACAATAATTTGTTGTAGAGATGTGAATGGAGCACGTTTTGCGCCCCCAGAAGAAGCAGTGAGGCGGCCATATTTGTCGCAGTGAGGAAGTTAGCGTCTTGAGCTCGCGCCCATCTTGCCGGCAGATGAAGGGTTAATTACGTCCTCACCGCGAACATTACTTACCCGCCGTGAGGGCAGAGGGGAGTGCTCGCGCTTCCCAACCTAGAACTACAAAGCTATTATCCTTTTTTAAGTACGACAACATTAATTCATTAAAACCTTCCCTTCCTGCTTTAAATACGTTTAAAGCTCGTAAACTCGGCAAGCAGTTGCTACAGCAGAAGGCGAAAACGTTGACCCGATTCTTAGATTAGTCACTCTTACTTCCTCTACACCTCTGCAACAAATTATTGTAAGTAGGAGCGAAATAAGGGAGAACCATAGGTTAAAGTGATAGTCAAAAGCTGGTTGCTATGTGAATGAAGTTCCTTTGTTTGTATGGACACGAGTTCACAAATTCCTGTATGAGACTACTATTAAGTTTTTTTAAAACTAAAAAAAAAGGAATACCTTAAAAACGATTAACTCCACGAAAAAAAAAAAAAAAAAAAATATATATATATATATCATAAATTGTGTGTTTTAACATGCTCTACATTTTTTGTGTGTTAAGTTTTTGTCCACCTCTTACGGTTTAACAGTTATTCAAAATTCCGTAAAATGCATCCTGAATAAATTAATCTTCAAGGCTATTCCCAGAAAATTCAAGATAGTATACATTTTATTCTGCTTATAAATATCTTAAATATAAGATATTTCAATCAAAATCGTTAGAGCCATTTTTGAGAAAGTCATAATTTTCGAAAAAAACTTCATGTAAAGGGTAGTTTGGGGTGGGGGGGATTTTTCTCAAAAGCTTCATTTTGCATCCCTGGAAGATACTTAACTTAAATACCAAGTTTGTTATTTTACCGACTTTTCGTTTTTGAGTTATCGTGTTCACAGTCACGTACACACGGACACACACACATAGACCTTTTTCTGAAAAAAATTCTTTGGATTTAGGGGACCCTAAAACATATATTTCCGGTGAAATCTCGGTATCGAATTTTGGATACAATACCTTCTCTATACACTATGTACATAGTACGTGTAGAGAAAGTATAAATAATTAAAATGGCAATTAAAATTCGGTGTTAATATAACTTCTCATGACACAAAGCCTAAGAAAGTTTAAAAAACTAAAGCAATATCGTACCAGAAACCTCAGTATCTACTTTTTAGTGTAGTGCAATACCTTCTCTACCTATGTACCATGTAGAGAAAGTAATAAGTAGGAATAGCAACTTGGGGACCGATAGCGGGATCTATGCGAATATCTACCGATTAGAGACCGACCTGCACGCGCCGCATGTAAACAACCTGTAGTAATGCGTTGGGGAACGTGGCGCGACGCAGCAGTATACTATGCTGTATATTACAATACTGTATTACAAGTAATTAATGCCTTTGATGATAGTACATGCTCTTCAATCAAGATTGTAAAATCTTCAAATGGATTGCATCAAGATTTACAGAAGAACTTTGCAGACATGTCTACGACAATAACACATATTTGGAGACATCGAGCCTTGAAAACTGTTGATGAACTTGTGCAAGAAATTAATCAGAGACACTGGCACTTGTTATAGATCGTGTGAAAAAGAAAGTGTGTAGAAAACAATGTGGGATTCTCAATAACACATGAAACAGGAAATGTGCTACAAGGTGTTGCTACGGAGATAATTGCTGATGACGTGTTCTATTTCCGTTTTGCTGCAATCACCTTCTGTGATGAGGAACCAGGTATTTCACAATATAAAGCCTGTTTACGTGCCAATCCCAGAAAATAAATGAACTGGTGTGTTATTTATGGACGTTCTTTAACTACTGTGGTTCTCAGCGTCCCCTTCTAAATTGGGCGTGATAGAACGTTTAATTTTACTCAGAGGTCTCACTATCCGGCTTGAGGTTCTTTAACTCCTGTGGTTCTCAGGGTCCCATTCTATACTGGGCGTGAAACAACCACTTAATCTTGCTCAGAGGCCTCTTTATCAGGTTTGAGGCTCTTTAACTGCTGTGGTTCTCAGCGTCCCCTTCCAAATTGGGCGTGATAGAACGTTTAATTTTACTCAGAAGTCTCTCTATCGGGCTTGAGGTTCTTTAACTGCTGTGGTTCTCAGCGTCCCATTCTATACTGGACGTGAAAGAACCACTTAATCTTGCTCAGAGGCCTCTTTATCAGGTTTGAGGCTCTTTAGCTGCTGCGGTTCTCAGGGTACCATTCTATACTGGACGTGAAACAACCACTTAATCTTGCTCAGAGGCCTCTTTATCAGGTTTGATGCTCTTTAGCTGCTATGGTTCTCAGCGTCCCATTCTATACTGGGCGTGAAACAACCACTTAATCTTGCTCAGAGGCCTCTTTATCAGGTTTGATGCTCTTTAGCTGCTGTGGTTCTCAGCGTCCCATTCTATACTGGGCGTGAAACAACCACTTAATCTTGCTCAGAGGCCTCTTTATCAGGTTTGAGGCTCTTTAGCTGCTGCGGTTCTCAGCGTCCCATTCTATACTGGGCGTGAAACAACCACTTAATCTTGCTCAGAGGCCTCTTTATCAGGTTTGATGCTCTTTAGCTGCTGTGGTTCTCAGCGTCCCATTCTATACTGGGCGTGAAACAACCACTTAATCTTGCTCAGAGGCCTCTTTATCAGGTTTGAGGCTCTTTAGCTGCTGCGGTTCTCAGCGTCCCATTCTATACTGGACGTGAAACAACCACTTAATCTTGCTCAGAGGCCTCTTTATCAGGTTTGATGCTCTTTAGCTGCTGTGGTTCTCAGCGTCCCATTCTATACTGGACGTGAAACAACCACTTAATCTTGCTCAGAGGCCTCTTTATCAGGTTTGATGCTCTTTAGCTGCTATGGTTCTCAGCGTCCCATTCTATACTGGGCGTGAAACAACCACTTAATCTTGCTCAGAGGCCTCTTTATCAGGTTTGAGGCTCTTTAGCTGCTATGGTTCTCAGCGTCCCATTCTATACTGGGCGTGAAACAACCACTTAATCTTGCTCAGAGGCCTCTTTATCAGGTTTGAGGTTCTTTAACTGCTGTGATTCTCAGCGTCCCATTCTATACTGGGCGTGAAAGACCGTTTAAGTTTGCTCAAAGGCCTCTCTATCAGGTTTCAGGTTCTTTAACTCCTGTGGTTCTTAGGGTCCCATTCTATACTGGGCGTGAAAGACCGTTTAAGTTTGCTCAAAGGCCTCTCTATCAGGTTTCAGGTTCTTTAACTGCTGTGGTTCTCAGGGTCCCATTCTATACTGGGCGTGAAAGACCGTTTAAGTTTGCTCAAAGGCCTCTCTATCAGGTTTCAGGTTCTTTAACTCCTGTGGTTCTTAGGGTCCCATTCTATACTGGGCGTGAAAGAACTACTTAATCTTGCTCAGAGGCCTCTTTATCGCGTTTGAGGTTATTTAACTGATGTGGTTCTCAGGGTCCCATTCTATACTGGGCCTGAAAGACCGTTTAATTTTGCTCAGAGGCCTCTCTATCTGGCTTGAGGTTCTTTAACTCCTGTGGTTCTCAGGGTACCATTCTATACTGGGCGTGAAACAACCACTTAATCTTGCTCAGAGACCTCTTTATCAGGTTTGAGGCTCTTTAGCTGCTGTGGTTCTCAGGGTCCCATTCTATACTGGGCGTGAAAGACCGTTTAAGTTTGCTCAAAGGCCTCTCTATCAGGTTTCAGGTTCTTTAACTCCTGTGGTTCTTAGGGTCCCATTCTATACTGGGCGTGAAAGACCGTTTAAGTTTGCTCAAAGGCCTCTCTATCAGGTTTCAGGTTCTTTAACTGCTGTGGTTCTCAGGGTCCCATTCTATACTGGGCGTGAAAGACCGTTTAAGTTTGCTCAAAGGCCTCTCTATCAGGTTTCAGGTTCTTTAACTCCTGTGGTTCTTAGGGTCCCATTCTATACTGGGCGTGAAAGACCGTTTAAGTTTGCTCAAAGGCCTCTCTATCAGGTTTCAGGTTCTTTAACTGCTGTGGTTCTCAGGGTCCCATTCTATACTGGGCGTGAAAGACCGTTTAAGTTTGCTCAAAGGCCTCTCTATCAGGTTTCAGGTTCTTTAACTCCTGTGGTTCTTAGGGTCCCATTCTATACTGGGCGTGAAAGAACCACTTAATCTTGCTCAGAGGCCTCTTTATCGCGTTTGAGGTTATTTAACTGATGTGGTTCTCAGGGTCCCATTCTATACTGGGCCTGAAAGACCGTTTAATTTTGCTCAGAGGCCTCTCTATCTGGCTTGAGGTTCTTTAACTCCTGTGGTTCTCAGGGTCCCATTCTATACTGGGCGTGAAAGACCGTTTAAGTTTGCTCAAAGGCCTCTCTATCAGGTTTGAGGTTCTTTAACTCCTGTGGTTCTTAGGGTCCCATTCTATACTGGGCGTGAAAGAACCACTTAATCTTGCTCAGAGGCCTCTTTATCGCGTTTGAGGTTATTTAACTGATGTGGTTCTCAGGGTCCCATTCTATACTGGGCCTGAAAGACCGTTTAATTTTGCTCAGAGGCCTCTCTATCTGGCTTGAGGTTCTTTAACTCCTGTGGTTCTCAGGGTACCATTCTATACTGGGCGTGAAACAACCACTTAATCTTGCTCAGAGACCTCTTTATCAGGTTTGAGGCTCTTTAGCTGCTGTGGTTCTCAGGGTCCCATTCTATACTGGGCGTGAAAGACCGTTTAAGTTTGCTCAAAGGCCTCTCTATCAGGTTTCAGGTTCTTTAACTCCTGTGGTTCTTAGGGTCCCATTCTATACTGGGCGTGAAAGACCGTTTAAGTTTGCTCAAAGGCCTCTCTATCAGGTTTCAGGTTCTTTAACTGCTGTGGTTCTCAGGGTCCCATTCTATACTGGGCGTGAAAGACCGTTTAAGTTTGCTCAAAGGCCTCTCTATCAGGTTTCAGGTTCTTTAACTCCTGTGGTTCTTAGGGTCCCATTCTATACTGGGCGTGAAAGACCGTTTAAGTTTGCTCAAAGGCCTCTCTATCAGGTTTCAGGTTCTTTAACTGCTGTGGTTCTCAGGGTCCCATTCTATACTGGGCGTGAAAGACCGTTTAAGTTTGCTCAAAGGCCTCTCTATCAGGTTTCAGGTTCTTTAACTCCTGTGGTTCTTAGGGTCCCATTCTATACTGGGCGTGAAAGAACCACTTAATCTTGCTCAGAGGCCTCTTTATCGCGTTTGAGGTTATTTAACTGATGTGGTTCTCAGGGTCCCATTCTATACTGGGCCTGAAAGACCGTTTAATTTTGCTCAGAGGCCTCTCTATCTGGCTTGAGGTTCTTTAACTCCTGTGGTTCTCAGGGTACCATTCTATACTGGGCGTGAAACAACCACTTAATCTTGCTCAGAGACCTCTTTATCAGGTTTGAGGCTCTTTAGCTGCTGTGGTTCTCAGGGTCCCATTCTATACTGGGCGTGAAAGACTGTTTATTTTGCTCAGAGGCCTCTCTATCAGGCTTGAGGTTCTTTAACTGCTGTGGTTCTCAGCGTCCTATTCTATACTGGGCGTGAAAGACCGCTTAATTTTGCTCAGAGGCCTCTCTATCAGGCTTGAGGTTCTTTAACTGCTGTGATTCTCAGCGTCCCAATCTACACTGGTCGTGAAAAACCGTTTAATTTTGCTCAGAGGCCTCTCTATCAGGCTTGAGGTTGTTTTCCGTGCCGTAAATTTCTTGTGAAATTAAAAATATAAACTAGGATTAGATACCTTATTATTTTTATTGTAAAAGTTTAATACTAGAGTATTAATAGATATGATCTTTAAACTTAAAGAATTTCGCGGTATGAGTAAATTTAAAATCACACTGATACAAAATCTCTTTTTAAAATTAATAGGTACGGGACCAACGGCTTTACTTCCGAAGGAAGCCATGCTAAGGACTTTTACGGCCGAAAAACTCCATTGTGCTCCGCCGAGTTTGAACCCGGGACCTTGGGTAGCCAATCGGCGACATTCACGTTTGACATGTTACGAATATATGTTTTTACTTTCTCTACACGTACTATGTACATAGCGTATAGAGAAGGTATTGTAATGCACCCAACATTCAATACTGAGATTTCATCGGAAATATATGTTTTAGGATCCCCTGTATCCAAAAAAAGCATTTTTAGAAAAAGGTCCGTGTGTGTGTGTGACTGTGAACACGTTAACTCAAAAACGAAAAGTCGGTAAAATACCAAACTTGGTATTTATGTTTAGTATCTTCCAGGGATGCGATACGAAGATTTTGAAGATAATGCCCTCACTCCCAACTACTCTTAACATGAAGCTTTTTTCGAAAATTTTGATTTTCTTAAAAATACCTTTAACGATTTTGTTTAAAATATCGTATATTAAAGATATTTACCTGAGAAATAAAATGTATATCTTGAATTTTCTGGGAAGAGCCTCTGTAGACTACTTTATGCTGGATGAATATTACGAACTTTTACTTAACTGCTAAACCGTAATAGTTGGACAAAAACTTATCACATAAAAAATGTAGAGCATGTTAAAACACACAATTTATATTATAGACATCTTTTTCTGGAGTTGATCATTTTTTAAGTATTCCTTATTTTTGGTTTCATCTTTATAATACTTATACTTTCTCATACAGAGAAAAGAACTTCAGTGACATAGCAACCAGCTTTTTACTATCACTTTAACCAATGGTACTCCCTTATTTCGCTTCTATTTCAAAGAAAATGAGTAATAAGACTATTCCTGCTGATTTTTTCTCGATAAGCACGAAGTAAATAGAAGTATAAGCTTTTTAACAATAGTTTGTTACAGAGATGTAGAGAAAGTCATGTGAATGAAACACATCAGGGTTTTGTATCTTGAGAGAAAATGAAACGGATAATGACTTGTTGCACAACAGCAATTGGATATATGTAAATTGTTAGTTGCCAGTGATATTTATGTTTACCTTCCACGTCACAGTCTACCTCTGCCCCACTTCCTTATATTAGTACACACTATCTGCAGTGTGCGCACAAAGTCCGTATACCCCTGTACTAAATTTAAAATTACATGCTTTTTTGAGGTTGGTATATATTCATATTATTCTCCTGTCAGATACCCATTGTTGACGACTTCGATCGATTGTTGTCGCTGTTATGACAACAAATCAACAAATCTTATGAATCAAGCTAGTTGATATTGAGAAAGAATGGCTGATACAATTGCGTGTGGGTTCATGAGCGTCAAATTAATGACAAACAATGAAAAATGTCATGGACGGTTTGTGGAAGCAGCACTCATAAAGAAGACGTGGGAACGGAAAACATTTTTAACGAGCGACGCGACGAGAAGTGGAAGATTTTCCACCAGACTTGGTTGTTGTGCTGACATGGAAAAATCTCTCCAACAATCTCCGGTTAAATCCTTAAGGAAACGTGCTGCAGAGTTAGGAATCAACCATGAGGAAACACGTTAAACTGGATCTGGAAATGAAGCATTGGCGTCCATTGAATGTGAATGAATTATCAGCTGCTGACTTGGAGACACGTGTTAATGCTTGTGTGTGCAACAATTCCAAAGAGTGTCTGAGAAGGCAAAAGTCATGTTCACAGATCCCGTAACCGCGATGTTTATTTCTGGGGAAAAGATAATCCAAATGCTCTCGAAGAAAGAGTGCAACCCACCACATGTGATGGTCTGGGCCGGAATGACACAAACTCATCTGTTTGGCCCATACTTTTGGATGATCCTATTAATCAGAACAGTTATCTCCAGATGATTGGTGACTGGCTCCTCCCACAAAATGAGGGAATCTTAAACATTGTTTGGTTTCAACACAATGGGGCGCCAGCTCACTTCGCAGTGGCTGTTCGACAACGTCTTTGAAAATCGTTGGATCGGTAGAGGATCGGACAATCTCACATGACCTCCAAGATGCCCTGATCTAACAACTCCAGGGTTACATCAAAGACAAGGTGCGGTACGCTACAACTGGTGAACTGCGAGTAGCTTTCCAGACAGCGACTCCAATGAACACGAGAACATGGCGGCTTACAGAGACAATGGGGGGGGGGGGGTACACATACCGATGTTTTGGAGTCCTAACATGTAAGGAGAAACATTTAATTACATAAATATTGGAAATTTGTACTTTTATTTCACGTAGTTTGAATTTAATATAGGGGTATACAGACTTTGTGGGCACACTGTACAACACATCACAATTATGCACCATGCTGCGATTCTGTCCCGCTATCGCTCCCCAAAATGTTATTCCTAGTATTAAGGTACGCAACTGTGAAATTCCTAAACCCAACAGTTTTCAACTAATCAGCCTGAAATTCTGAACATGCGTTTATGTTGTACAACAGTTACATGCTTTAAAATTTGGTTTATGTGTCATAAGTAGTTTTTGAGTTATTAAGTTTTAAATTAAAAACCTGGCGCCAAATTCAAAACACTCCGCACGATGAAAATGATGAAAAATTTAATTGTTTTATTTTTCGAAATATGAATTTAAGTATCAGGAACAGAGCTGTCTTATGAATTTATTGAATCACAATTAGTTCAAGAGGTAAACATATTAAATTAAGAAGCAGACAAAAATTCAAGGAATTTTTAATACAATTAGCTTTAAAAATCAATATCTACAACAATATTAGGAATTCTAAAAAAGTATATGATAGAAAGCCTTTTTTGCTTGTTAAGAACTTGTCCTAAAACTTTAAGAGAGCTTGAAGAAAACCTGCATCGTGTGGAACATTTTGAAGTTGAAAAAAGTGTAAATCAAGTTTTAAAGTACAAAACATTTTGCAGACCTTCTAAAACCCTTCAGACACACAAGCTGGACCCTCCTTGTCTCCTCTGCAGCAGTTTTCTTCAATTTTAGAGTAGGAGAAACAATTTATTTAACTGTCATCTTATTAATTTTTTTCTATAGAAATATGAAGTTTGTTATTTATTTACAAAAGCGCTGGTGACATTAAAGAAAATCATCTCATCAAGTTTGTTTTCTACTATTTTTAATCAAGCATAACAATTTTCAAGCTTCTGTTTGGAAAACTGTGGAACAATTTAAAGTTTTGTACTAGAATGTGATAATGCTGTTGGTGGGGAGGCCCGCCGGGTGCTCTATCTCGCCTGTGGTTTAGGATGGAGAGGTTCCATGTTAAATAATCGGTGGCTGGATGGTGACGGGGCAGGTGTCTCACATGTTTTGTAAATTTTGAAACATATTACTATACTCACTTTTTTTAGTTATTAGTAAATATTATTGTATTTTCAACTTGAAATAGACATTGGTCAGAACCAAGTTTCTGATTTTTAGCAATGTTTCACCATAGTGAAAAGGTTAAAGCACCACACCCGCATGGTTACCATGCTGACTTTATATACCCAAGGTCGCGGGTTCAAACCCGGCGGAGGACGATGGATTTTTCGGGCGTAAAAATCCTTAGCATGGCTTCCTTCGGAAGGGAAGTAAAGCCGTGTCGTAGATTTACGGCACGTAAAAGAACCTCAAGCCTGATTGAGAGGCCTCTGAGCAAAATTAAGCGGTCTTTAACGCCCAATTTAGAACGGGACGCTGAGAACCACAGCAGTTAAAGAGTGTCCATAAATAACACGCCATTTACCACACCCACTTACTTTCATCCATTTAAATCGTCACGTGATACGGTTTAAAGCACCGCATGGTAATAAAAACAACAGGAAATTGAACTACAAGTATTACATTATTTGATTAGGAAAAAAAAACATTTTCCCCAAAATGTTATTCCTAGTATTAAGGTTTTGTAGGAATAGATTATTGGAAATGATGTGAATGGAAGGCATCAGATTTTTATGGAATTCGCCTAAAAGCAGAGTCGCCGTTAAGCAGGAAACCTTTTCCATTTCGTGGGTGCCTGGGGTGCCCTTCTCGTATAAAGTGGTAGCAGTCGACGTTTTCACCAAAGTTAGTAGAGCAGTAGAGCTAATTGCAGAAACGTGTCATCTTGTAGTGCACCTTGTGGCCATTTAAAGAGAGAGAGAGTGACCCCTGGCAAAACAAAACAAAATCTAGGTAATTCTCAACTGGTCCGTACACCAACACTGTTACTCTAGAAGGAATTATTTCCTATCGGAGTAGAGAACAAAAACAGGCACAACCGAAAGGAAAAGGGTGGAGGGAGACGAGGTCATAAGGCGCCGTCACGGGCCAGAAAATCGTACTGGTGGCACGCTTTGTACTGTTTAGGAGGATAGAAGCGGAAGCCATGTGCGATGTAGATACTTTTTGTGGTTTTCTGCCTACAAAGTGCATACATTTGACTGAAAGTGCTGTTTCAAAAGGTCAACATCTTTTTTAAACATCTGGAAACATTTGCTGATCTGTGGCGATGTCCTAAACCTTTTATTTCCGTGAATGTTGCAGCTTTTTGTTGCGGGCTTTGGTTCTCACTAAGACTAGGGCGCTGATGACCTTGTAGTTGAGCGCCCATAAACACTAAGACCCTTCACAACTGAAAATAAAATATGAATAGTAATACGTTCATAACAATACTTACATAAATATAAATAATAACAATAATAATAATTGACAGACTATTCCCATAATGTGTCGTTTAATCTAATACTGACAGTATTTAGAGTTTCTCTTTATTAACTTAAAAAACGTTAGCATTAATTTCTAAACAACATTATCCATGTTGCAGTTAATTTTTAAGCATATGTTACTGCTTTGAGGTACAATATAAAATTAGTGTACTTACTTCTTGCGATGTACAGCTTGAATTCACGGAGTTCTTCTTCGCGCTTCAATTTTCCGCGAGGGAAAAGAACAAAAGGCAACAGTTGGCTTGTAGATATTATTACATGCTACAACACAGCAGTTATTGTTCCCTTTCTTGTAGTGTTTACATTCTCAGGAGGTTCGATACTTGACATCTTAACACACGTTAATATTCTTACTCCACTGTCTCTGTTATCCTCTAGTTAGTAACCAAACTTTCCGCTAGAGTAGCGTGCACGTGCCTATAGTAGTGGCATTAATTCTTTTCTACTTTCTCTACACGTACTAAAATAAAATAAAAGAAAAGTTTGTATAATATTCCTGATACTTAATTACCTAAACCAAGGCTAATTGCCAGATTTTTAATATTTATTAAACTTCACATTTATATAGGTATACGTCATTGTTTATGATAAAAAGTAAAATATATAGCTTCAGACAAATGAAAATAACAGTAAAAATAAATAAAATATTAAGAATATTTCTAAAATATAGTAAATAATTAATATCAAATAAGTAATAACCTGCGACAGTATTTTAATATGACGCATATATTATTAGTTTATAACATTTAACATAAGAAATATATGCTCAGTGGAAAGCATTACCGTGGAGGGTAGAAAGTCCCTTTTGTATTCGTCAAGGCTACGGGCTTTGTTGAAAATAACAAACATTTTAATGCATTAGCGAACAGCCCTTAAGAGGAAACTAGGTACTTTCCCTTTGAAACTGTAGAAAGGGAATTTTGTATTTAGAACAAGGTCACGTGGGTGTAAAATAAAGAAAAATTCCCGATAGTCACGTGATGACGCCACTTTACGCGCTCTTTTTCAGCCAATCAAAAAGGAGGGCGAAACTCGGACCTTTTTGTATATAAGTGATGTGCGGATAAGAAGTCGGGGCACACACAAGGCTCATAAAGTACAACACATCATGTAGGAGCTCGCGCGCCGTATATTGCAGAAAATCAGTGTTTTACAAATTAATGTGACGGGCAATGATTATCGTGAATGTTATACGAACCGAGGAACTCCAGACCACGTAAAGTTATGATAATTCCGTAAAAGTGGAATAAGCACGTAGTGAAAACGGCTTCATCAAGTTCGCGATCAGTTATGTCGGGAGTCGCTCGCAGGGTTAGTGCCTCAAATGAACAACCATACACCAATAAAGGAAGTATACTTTCTCTGTTATTCGAGTCTACCAACACCCTTGTCATTCTTTCCCTCCTGGGTAAGAGACTCGTGATCTACTAGAAGAAGCTTAGCCGGGAATCTGCAAGGTATGTAGAGAAATTCACTAGCATTAACCCGCGACCAACTCCAAGTAGACTCACCTGACAGCACAAACAAAAAACATACATTCATTCATAATTAGCATCAATAATTAATATTACTATTTCTAAACACTTACAAATATATAAAATCATTTCTACACGTGCTATATAATACATGGTGTATAGAGAAAGTATTGCATTCCACTAAAAACTTCGATACCGATATTTCTCCGGAAATAACAAGTTTTACAATCCCCTGATTCCAAAAAAACCCTGATGTATTCCATTCACATGACTTTCTCTACATCTCTGCAACAAATTATTGTTAAAAAGCTTATACTTCTATTTACTTCATGCTAATCGAGAAACATTAGCAGAAATAGTCTTATTACTTGCTTCCTTGAAAGTAGAATCGAAATAGGGAGTATTTCATAGCTGAAACCAATAACAAGGAATATCTCAAAAACGATCAATTCCAAGAAAAAATGTATATAACATAAATTGTGTGTTTTAACGTGATCCACATTTTTGTGTGGTAAGTTTTAGTCCATCTCTTACGGTTTACCAGTTATGCAAAATTTAATAAACATCATACAGAATAAAGAGGTCTTCAGAGGCCATTCCCAGAAATTTCAGATATACATTTTATTTGGCATGTAAATATCTTAAATGAAAGAGATTTTAATGAAAATCGTTACAGCCATTTTTGAGAAAGTCATAATTTTCGATTTTTTTGCATGTAAAGGGTAGTTGTGGGTGCGGTGAATTTCTCAAAAATCTTCGTGACGCATCCTTGGAAGATACCAAACTTAAATACCAAGTTTGGTGCTTAAAGGTATTTTCATGTTTGAGCTTTGCTGCCCACACACACTCACGGACTTTTTGTTTTGTTTCAGGAGAACCCAAAACATATATTTCCGGTGAAATCTCGGTATGGAATTTTTGTGTGCATTACAATACCTTCTCTATACACTATGTACATAGAGCGTGTAGAGAAAGTAATAAGAAAACGTTTGTGGAAGAGCTAGAGAAAGTTATTTATTCGGGGGTGTTAAAACATATATTTCCGCTGAAATCTCGGTACCGCTATTTTGGGTGGATTACAATACTTTATCCACAACTATGTACATTCCTGTTAGAGACAGTTGAAAGTTCAACGTCGAGTGGATATCTCGCGTGAGGTTATTGCTAAAGTTATGGAGTTGCCTTAAGTAATATAACGAGAAAAGTTGTAGCTCGAGTTGTGTTTAATGAGACTGAATAAAGTAACAATGATATGGACACGAAGAGTAATATTCCTTTTGTCTTGATGTAAATTTGGTGTCCATATCATGGCCTACAGAATTCATTGTTTAACTGCTTCCACACTCTCTGTGGCTTTGAGTTTTCAATTAATATGTCTATTTCAGCGATAGATCTTTCCGCCATTATGTACGGGAATATCACTGCACATTGATACTATTATTATGAGATGAACATTTGAGAATTGTAAATGGCGTGTTATTTATGGACGCTCTTTAACTGCTGTGGTTCTCAGCGTTCCATTCTAAATTGGGCGTTAAAGACCGCTTAATTTTGCTCAGAGGCCTCTCTTATCAGGCTTGAGGTTCTTTTACATGCCGTAAATCTACGACACGGGACTAACGGCTTTACTTCCCTCACGAAGAAAGCCATTCTAAGGATTTTTACACCCGATAAATTTAGAAAAACAATTGCACATTTAAAATGGAGAAATATTTAGTTCCGATTGGTTGGAATTTTAGGCGCAATGTACTCAATTGGTCACTTCCTACGATAACGTAAGATGAACGAAATAGTCAGGAGAATTGTCACATGTGATAAACCACGTGACTTTCTCTACATCTCTGAAACAAATTATTGTTAAAAAGCTTATTATTCTATCTCCATCATCCTAATAGAGATAAACGTCTGCAGAAATTTGGTTTTATTATTTCCTTCTTTATAAACAGAAAGGAGATAAGGTCGCGCACTAGGCTAAAGCGACAGTTAGACATCTTAAAAGCGATTGACATTGGGTTAGGATCCATTTGTATGCATTGCCTGTACTTTACAAATTCCCGTATGAGAAGGTATTCCATTCCACCCAAAAATTCCATACCGAGATTTCACCGGAAATACATGTTTTGATATCTCCTGAATCCAAAAAAAAAAAACCAACAAAAAAACATGTTGTTAAAAAAATGTCCGTTTGTGTCTGTGGGTATGCGCGTGCCTGTGAACAGCATAACTCAAAAACGAAAACCGCCTGCGGTGCCATAAGTAGTTAAAGCTACTACCCAACCAACCAAACGAAAAGACCGTAAAATACCAAACTTGGTATTTAAGTTTGGTATCCTTCCAGAATGTGACAGGAAGATTTTCAAGAAAATCCCCCCACCCCAAACTACGCTTACATGGAACAATTTTCAAATATTTTGTTTTTCTTAAAAATGACTAACAATTTGATTAAAATACCACATATTAAAGCCATTTCTATCACAAATAAAATGTATATCTTGAATTTTCTGGGATTAGCCTCTGAAGAGTACTATATTCTCTATGAATTTTACGGAACTTTGCATAACTGTTAAAACAGTAAGAGATGGACAAACACTTGTCAAACAAAATTATAGAGCATGTTAAAATACACAATTTATGTGATATTCATTTTTTAGTTATTCCTTGTTATTGGTTTCAGCTTTGTGAAAAACTTATATTTTCCTCATACAGGAATTTGTCAGCTCCTGTCCATACAAACAAAGGAACCTCAGTCACATAGCAACCAGCTTTTGGCTATCACTTTAACCTATGGTACTCCTTTATTTATCTTCTACTTACAAGGAAACAAATTTTTTCTCAATTAGCATGAGGTAAATAGAAATATAAGCTTTTTAACAATAATTTGTTGCAGAGATGTAGAGAAAGTCATGTGAATGGAACACATAAGATTTTTTTATGGATTCAAGAACTTCAAATTCACTTAGAATTTTTGGGTGGAGTACAATACCTTTTCCACCTAGCCTATGTGTAGAGAAAGTAGAATAAAGAATGTTCAGCGCTTCCGAGAAACAGAGAAATGCTACAACTTTATGTTATGTGGGGAATACGGCGTATAGTACTAACAGTCTGAGGTAATGGAAGCGCATGCGCAGAAACGTAACCTTACTGTACTTCTATCAAACTTTGTCGCCTTTGGGTCTCGTATTTCTGGATATTTTTGCTTCGAGAAACAAATTTAGCTGTGACAGAAACGCTTCTGTGGAAATCGCAGGAGTTCCCCAGAAATATGCTCCAATAAAACGGAAGCTTCGCTCTGAGACTTGCAGAGAGTGAAGAAATATTTTACTTCCTCTATAAGGATCGAAAAGTAACTCACAATAATGTTTTTACAAAAAAGAAACAAATTTCTTATTTAAAAAGTCTTGATGTGTTCCGCCTCTGTTTACTTCCTGCTGATCGAGAAAAATTATCAGAAATAGTCTTATTGCTTGCTTCCTTGTGAGTAGAAGCCAAATCCATAGGTTAAAGTGATAGTCAAAAGCTGGTTCCTGTGACTCAAGTTCCTTTCTTTAACAAATTCCTGCATAAAATGTATTTTTTTCAAAGCTGAAACCAAAAACAAGGAATACGTCAAAAACGATCGACTCAACGAAAAAAAAAATATATATATATGACATACATTGTGTGTTTTATCCTGATCAACATGTTTTTTCCTATCTCTAACGGTTTGCCAGTTGTGTAAAATCCAATAAGAATTATCCAGAACAAAGTCCTCTTCAGAGGCTATTTCCAGAAAATTCATTTTATTTGTCAGGTAACATTTTAATCAAAATCTTAGAGCCATTTTTGATCAAAATCAAAATTGAGAAAACTCGGTAAAATACCAAAGTTGATATTTAAGTTTAGTATCTTCCAGGGAGGAGACACGAAGACTTTGAGAAAAATCCCCCCACCCCCAACTACACTTTACATGGACATTTTTTCGAAAATTTTGATTTCGATTAAAATTTTATATATTAAAGATATTTATCCCACAAATAAAATATATATCTTGAATTTTCTGGTAACAGCCTCTGAAGAGCACTTGATACTGATTGAATTTTACCGTTAAACCGTAAGAGATGGACAAAAACTTACTACACAAAAAATGTAGGTCACGATAAAACACACAATTAAGTTATATTCATTTTTGTCATGGAGTGAATCGGTTTTGAGATATTCCTTGTTTTTGGTTTTAGCTTTGAAAAAGTTATACTTTTCTCATACAGGAATTTGTCAACTCCTGTCCATACAAACAAAGGAACTTGAGTTACATAGCAACCAGCTTTTGACTATCACTTTAACCTATGCTACTCCCTTATTTCGCTCCTACTTACAATGGAGCAAGTGATAAAAGAGTATTTCTGCTAATTTGTTTTTGATTAGATGAAGTAAATAGAACAATTTGTTGCAGAGATGTAGAGAAAGTAATATGAATGCAACATATGAGATTTTTTTGGATTTAGGAAGACGCAAAACATGCATTGACGGTGAAATCTCGGTATCGAATTTTTGGGTGGAATGCAATACCTTCTCTATACACTATCTGCATAGTACGTGTAGAAAAACTAAAATTGTATCTTGTGTATCAATTTTATACTGTATTATTGTTTATTTCTATTTTCCCGTGACAGAAAACAAAAGACAGGGTTCTTAAGCACAAGTATGTGTTGGTGATAGGAAGGAATGTAATCTTGGGCCGGCGCGCATGCGCGTGTGTGTTTATAATGCGCGCGAGGTAACGAGGAGAGAAGGCCTGCCTGGGAACAAAGAGCAGTTTAATTAGGAATTCAGTTAAATTAAAGAGCCAGGCAGGCTTCAGCTCCACTACCTCGTTAGCACTAATCTCTCTCTCTTTTGCTACGACTCATCCCCTACCTTACTATGTAGCACAGGGTACTGTTTCAAACCACCCACTTTACTGCCTGAAATACGAGCAATAAGGTGCTCGGGGAAAGAACTTGGATCAAATATACGTTTGCGGACTCCAAATTCTGCGTGTGCTAAGTCAATAGCCCAGTTTATATTAACAAAATCTCATGTGTTCCATTCACATGACTTTCTCTGCAACAAATTATTGTTAAAAAACGTATGCTAAATGAGATAAAATAGCAGAAACAGTCTTATTACTTACTTCCTTATAAGTTGAAGCGAAATAAGGGAGTAGCATAGGTTAAAGTGATAGTCAAAAGCTGGTTGCTATGTGACTGAAGTTTCTTTGTTTCAATGGACAGGAGTTGACAATTTCCTGTATGAGAAAAAATAGCACAAATAATCTTATTACCTGCTTCCTTGTAAGTAGAAGCTAAATAAGAGGGTACCATAGGTTAAAGTGATAGTCAAAAGCTGGTTGCTATGTGACTGAAGTTCCTTTGTTTGTATGGACAGGAGTTGACAAATTCCCGTATGAGAAAAACTAGCAGAAATAGTCTTATTACTTGCTTCCTTGTAAGTAGAAGCTAAATAAAGCAGTGCCATAGGTTAAAGTGATAGTCAAAAGGTGATAGCTTTGTGACTGAAGTTCCTTTGTTTCAATGGACAGGAGTTGACAATTTCCTGTATGAGAAAAGTTTTTCAAAGCTTTAAACAAACACAGGAATACCTCAAAAACGATCTATATTTCAAAAAATGTATATAACAAAAATTGTGTGTTTTATTGCGCACTATATTTTTTGTGTGGTAAGTTTTTGTCTATCTCTTACGGTTTACCAGTTACACAAAAGTCTGTAAAATTCATCCCGAATAAAGACTATTCCCAGAAAATTCAAGATATACATTTTACTTGTCATGTAAATATCTTAAATATAACAGAGTTTAATTAAAATCGTTAGAGCAATTTTTTATGAATACAAAATTTTCGATTTTTTTTTTCTTAATGTAAAGGGTAGATGGGGGCGCAGGGACTTTCTTGAACATAAATATCAAGTTTCGTGTTTAACGGTATTTTCGTGTTTGACCCATGCTGCCCACAGGCATACACACAGACAGACGCTCATACGGACATTTGTCTAATTTTTTTTTATTCAGGGGGTATCAAAACATGTATTTCCGGCGAAATCTTGGTATCTAAATTTTGGGTACATTACAATACCTTCTCTTTACACTATGCACATAGTACGTGTAGAGAAAGTAAAAATCTGATGTGTTACATTCACATGAATTTCTCTATATATTGGCAACATATTATTATTAAAAAGCTTATATTTCTATTTACTTCATGCTAATCGAGTAAAAATTAGCAGAAATAGTCTTATTACTTGCTTCCTTGTAAGTAGAAACGAAATAAGGGAGTAACATAGGTTAAAGTAATAGACAAAAGCTGGTTGCTATGTGACTGAAGTTTCTTTGTTGGTATGGACAGGAAGTGACAAATTCCTGTATGAGAAAAGTATGTTTTTTAATGCTGAAACTAAAAACAAGGAATATCTTAAAAACGATCAAATCCACGAAAAAAATGTACATAACATAAATTAAGTGTTTTGACGTGCTCTACATGTTTTTTCTTGTAAGTATTTGTCCGTCTCTTACGGTTTAGCAGTTATACAAAATTCCGTAAAATTCATCCAGCATAAAGTGGTCTTCAGAGGCTATTCCCAGAAAATTCAAGATATAAATTTTATTTGTTTAATCAAAATTGTCAGGGCCATTTTTCTTTATAAAATAAAAAGTTCGAAAAAAGGTGCATGTAAAGGGTAGTTGGGGCTGGGGGGGTTTTCTTGAAAATCTTCTTGTCGCATCCTAAGATAATACCGAACTTAAATATCATGTTTGGTATTTAACGGTCTTTTCGGTTTTGAGCTATGCTTATTTTGGGTTCAGGGGGTTTCAATAGTCACATAGAGGAAGTAACCTGTATATCTGCATAAAACGCTTACGCCTGATTTTACAATCTGCAGTTCCACTGTAGCAATTTCATAAAAAAATTATGAAAAATTAACAATTTTTACTTTCTCTGCACGCACCATGTACATTCGATACAGAGATTTCACCGCAAATATATATTTTAGGGTCCCCTGTATCTAAAAAAAGCACTTTCAGAAAACAGTCCGTGTGTCTGTGAACACGAAAAGTCGGTAAAATACCAAACTTGGCATTTAAGTTTAGTATCTTCCAGGGATGCGACTCCAAGTTTTTGAGAAAAATTCCCCTCACACTAAACTACCCTTTACATTTAAATTTTTTCGAAAATTTTGATTTTCTCAAAAATTTATCTAAGGATTTTGATTAAAATACATAAATTAAATACATTTACCTCTCAAATAAAATGTATATCTGAATTTTCTGAGAATAGCATCTGGAGGCTACTTTATTCTGAATCAATTTTAAGGAATTTTGCATAACTTCTAAAGCATAAGAGATGGACAAAAACTTACCACACAAAAATGTAGAACACGTCGAAACACTTAATTTATGTTATATACATTTTTTTCTAAGAGTTGATCGTTTTTGAGACATTCCTTGTTTTTAGTTTCAGTTTTAAAAAAGTTATACTTTTCTAATACAGGCATCTGTCAACTCGTGTCCATACAAACAAAGGAACTTCGTCACATAGCAACCAGCTTTTGACTATCACTTTAACCTATGGTACTCCCTTATTTCACTTCAACTTACAAGGAAGCAAGTAATAAGACTATTTCTACAATTTCTTTCTCAATTAGCATGAAGTAAATAGAGGCATAAGCTTTTTTTTTTTGACAATAATTTGTTAAGCCACGCCTGGGTAGTGTGGTGGTAGCGTGTCTGCCTCACATTCAAAAGGTCGTGAGTTCGTTTCTCGCTAAGGGCGAGTTACACGGATAAGGTTTTTTTCGGGGTTTTCCCTTATCCTGAGAAGACAAATGTCGAATAATTTTAAGCTCCCTGGACCCGGAGATCATTTGAGCATCATTTCATCAATTTCACTCATCGTCCGATTTGACCAACCAGGTTAAAGGACGTTAAAGCTACAATAAATAAATAATAATAATAATAATAATAATTTGTTGCAGAGATGTAGAGAAGGTCATTTGAATAGAACACATCATGTGTTTTTTTATTGTTTCATTTACATAGCCACCTTTAACATGTAAGGTCATATCGGGGGCTTTGCATTAGAAACAAAACTTGTTTGTAGGTTCTTTACGTTGGTTTTAAGTCATTTTATTTGCTTCTAACACACACAAATGCATACTTGCAGACTCTTTGGGGCATATAGAATAGCTGTGGTTAAAGAAGAATTCCCGCACACCTGCCGGGAATCGAACCCGGGACTTCCGGTTGAGAAGTCTGCTCGCTGACCACGGAGACAGTTTAAGCTTCTTTTCCTTTATATTGAAGGTGAAATGCGGACGGAGGATGTTTGCGTGGAACACAATACTTGTGTAGAGAGGTTGTTATAAACACGTTTAAAGGCGAATGTGTTTCTCAAACAAGGCAATCTGAAATGTTACACGCGTCCATTACAGTTTTTATTGAAGGAAAGCGTCTCTCTCAAGTTCGCCGGTAGCCATGATGCGGTAATTGGCGCTCCTCCATTATCTTCGCACCATCAACATTAACTATTTATGCGGCCCTCTTGCGCATGCGTCACACTCTTAATTAGCACGGAGCTCCCTCTACTAGCTACATAAAACTTTCGTAAACACGCTTAACCTCGCCAAAACTTCCCTTCCTATCATCCACACTGCCTTATTCCCTTCAATTGCTAACCAACCATATCTTATAATTAATATACAGCCAATTCACACGACTTTCTCCACCTGCCCAACAAACAACATACTCTTACAAATTTTATCTATTTCTCTAATTCATGCTAATCGAGATAAACATTATTCCAATATCAAATATTTTGGTCCAATACTTTTCAAACCACAAATTGGACATCGGATAATTTCATTGTATACAATTTCCATCCTATATACTTTCTCTACACGTAATACGTACATAGCGTATAGAGAAGGCACACAAAAATTCGATACCGAGATTTCACCGGAAATACAAATTTTGAGACCCCTTGGATTCAAAAAAAGCATTTTCAGAAAAATGTGTGTGTGTGTGTGTGTGTGTGTGTGTGTGTGTCTGTGTGTCTGTGTGTCTTTGGGCAGCATAGCTCAAAAACGAAAAGTTCGTTAAAAACAAAACTTGGTATTTAGGTTTGCTATCCTCCAAGGCTGCGACACGAAGATTTTTAAGAAATACCCCCCACCCCCAACTACCATTTACATGGAACTTTTTTCAAAATGTTTAATTTTCTCAAAAATGGCCCTAACGATTTCGATTTATTTCTCTTATATTTACATGACAAATAATATGTATATTTCTAATTTTCTGGGATTAGCCTCTGAAGACTACTTTATTCTAGGTGAATTTTACGGAATTTTGCATAAATGCTAAACTGTAACAGATGGACAAAAACTTAATATACAAAAAATGTAGAGCACTTTAAAACACACAATTTATGCCATATACATTTCTTTCGTGCAGTTCATCGTTTTTGAGACATTCCTTGTTTTTGATTTCAGCTTTAAAAAACATAGTTTTCTCATACAGGAATTTGTCAACTCCTGTCTGTACAAATAAAGGAACTTTAGTCACATAGCAACGAGCTTTTGGCTTCACTTTAACCTATGGTACTCCCTTATTTCGCTTCTACTGACAAGGAAACAAGTAATAAGACCATTTCTGATAATTTTTTTCTCGATTAGCATAAAGCAAATAGAAGCATGTGCTTTTTAACAATAGAAATATAGAGAAAGAGAAGAGAAATATACAGGTATAGAGAAAGTCATGTGAATGGAACACATCAGATTTTTTTTGGTCCAATTCCAGTTTGATGCAACAGGATGCAGCGGTTTCTAATTTTTGGTCCAAACGTATGAAACCAACCATTGAGCGACCTGGTGGTAATGACGTAATAAGATGGCAGCTAGCGCTGGGTGATTGTTTGTGTGAAACTTTGCTGTATCTTGTAGGGTATGTCCTAAATAATAGAGTTATAGTAGCTGAGCTATTGTTGAAATACACTTTTTTGTGTGCCGCAGAGATTTATGAAATAAAGACTCAGGTATTTATAATCGGACCCATTTGTTCCTAACCTTTTTTCTCATCAAAATATAAAAACGCAACCTTTGATTTGCTGGTATGGACTGCCTCATATTTGTCTTGGCGGGTGATTTTTGCCTCAACTAAGGACAGCAACTTTCCAAACAAATGTTCGTTCATTCTAAGGAAGTTAAAATAATTTAGAAACGAGTTCATTTTGCAGCATATGTAGTACACCTGTTCCTTGGCCTGCCATGGTCTAGTCTTGATTTTGTCTTTCTATTATAATATGCTCTTGCAATGGATACATAGACTAGCTTGCGACAGCGAACGTAAATAATTGTGGATCAGCAACCTCCACCATTTTCTATCAGCTGTTCATGCGAGAAATATTTGGACCAGTACACACTCCCGAGGGAATGGAGAAATTGTACACAACGTTCACATTGTATAAAAAATGTTGGTACAACTTTTAATCTGGGACATTGGCTTTCGCAGAAATGTTTTGTTTAAGTTGAACGAAATAAGAGAGTACCACAGACTAAATCTTTTAAAATCTGGTTGCTATGTGACTGTTTGTAATGCTTGAGTTGACAAATACCTGTATAAGAAAAGTATACGTTTTTCAAAAATGAAAAAAACAAACAAACAAGGAATATCTCAAAAACGGTCAACTCCACAAAAGAGTGTAATAACACAAACTATTGTTTTAACGAGATCCACATTTTTTTGTATGGTAAGCTTTTGTCTACGGTTTACTAGTTATGCCAAATTAAGTAAAATGCATCCAGAATAAACAGCTCTTTAGAGACTATTCCCAGAAAATTCAAGATATACATTTTATTTGCGATAGAAATGGCTTTAATATGTGGTGTTTTAATCAAAATCGTTAGATCCGTTTTTAAGAAAATCTAAATTTTCGAAAATTTTTCCTTGTAAACGGACTTTTCGTTTTTCAGCTAATCTGACCACAGACACACACACACACAAATACAGACATTTTTCTAAACGAGCCTTTTTTGGAGTCAGGGGGTCTCAAAACATATTTCCAGTGAACTCTTCGTATTTAATTTTTGAGTGTCATGCAATACCTTCTCTTTACACTATGTACATAGTACGTGTAGAGAAGGTAAAAACTGGATCATTACATCATCTTCAAACTGATTAAAATATTTGAACTGCTTCACCTCCTACATCTACGTGCATAAAAAGGTACACCAATACTTTACTCTACAATGTACATAATAATTAAACATCTGATGTTCCATTCACATCACTTTCTCTACATCGCTGCAACAAATTATTGTTAAAAAGCTTATGCTTCTATTTATTTCATGCTAATCGACAAAAAAAAATAGCAGAAATAGTCTTATTACCTGGTTCCTTGTAACCAGAGGGGAAATAAGGTAGTACCTTAGGTTAAAATGATAGTCATAACTGACTGAAGTTCCTTTATTTGTATTTACAGGAGTTGATTAAGTTTTTCAAAGCTGAAACCAAAAACAAGGAATATCTCATAAACGATGAACTCCAGGAATAAAATGTATACAACATAAATTGTGTGTTTTAATGTGCTCTACATTATTTGTGAGGTAAGTTTTTTTCCATCTCTTGCGGTTTAGCAGTTATGCAAAATCCGTAAAATTCACGTAGAATAAAGTAGTTTTCAGAGGCTATTCCCAGAAATTTCAAAATATTCATTTTAGTTGTTAGGTAAATATTTTTAATATAGGGTCAACATTTTAATCAAAATCGTTAGAGCCATTTTGAGAAAATCAAAATTTTCGAAAATAGTTCCATGTAAATGGTAGCTTGGGGTGGGGGGATTTTTCTCAAAACCTTCCTGGAAGAAACTAAACTTAAATACCAACTTTGTTATTTTACCGACTTTTCGTTTTTGAGCTATCGTATTCACAGACACACGGACACACATAGGACCTTTTTCTGATAATGCCTTTTTTTGTTACAGGGGATCCTAAAACAATACTTCCGGTGAAATCTCGGTATCGAATTTTGGGTGGAGTGCAATACCTTTTTTATACACTATGTACGTAGTACGTATAGAGAAAGTAAAAATGAAAATTCCGATAAATCTCACTTTAACCTTATTTCGCTTCTACTTATACGGAAGCAAGTAATAAGACTATTTCTGCTAATGTTTCTCGATTAGCATAAGCTTTTTAACAATAATTTGTTGCAGAGATGTAGCGAAAGTCATGTGATTGTAACACATCAGATTTTCTATAAGTCGCTAATTCGTGGACAGATTTGAACTATGTTATGAAGACAGTCACTTGTTTTGAACATAGAGTGGTGTAAAGAAATCCCTCGGGACGGGGAAGAACGAGACTGCACTCTGGTGAAGGCTTTGTGTACTAGCGGCTCATTTATTTAGTTAAGGTTGAGAGTTTCCCCCCAGCACTCACTACTCCGCTTTGACACCCTCGCTAACCATCAGGATACAACACAGTAAACGAGTTAGGGCGAGGGGGTGTAAATGGACTAATAGACGCTGCCACAGCACGACTCGCAAACTGCTGCCGGGCGCAAAAAACAACAAACATGCTACGACCGCATTTTCTTCTGTCTTCTTCAATAGATAGAGCTAGCGTGTCAGCAAGCTTACATTTACTTCACAAAACACACGTGAATCTCTTTTTACTTTCTCCATACGCACTATGTACATAGTGTTTAGAGAAGGTATTGCACTCCAACCAAAAATTCCATACCGAGATTTCACCGGAAGTATATGTTTTAGGTCCCCTTTATCTAAAAAAACATTTTCGAAAAAAAGGTCCTTGTGTCCGTGAACACGATAACTCAAAAACGAAAAGTCGGTAAAATACCAAACTTGGTATTTAAGTTTAGTATCTTCCAGGAATGCGACACGAAGATTTTGAGAAAAATCTGCCACCCCCAATTACCCTTTACATGGAACTTTTTTCGAAAAATGTTATTTTCTCAAAAATGGCTCTAATGATTTTGATTAAAATATCGTATATTAAAACTATTTACCTGAAAAATAAAAATGTATATTCTGAATTTTCTGGGAATAGCCTCTGAAGAGTACTTTATTCTGGATGAATTTTCCGGAATTTTGAATAACTCCTAAATCGTAAGAGATGGACAAAATCTTACTACACGAAAAATGTAGAGCACGTTAAAACACACAATTTATGTTATATACATATTTTTGTAAAGTTCATAGTTTTTTCAGACATTCCTTTTTTTTGGGGGGGGGGGGAGGGGTTTCCGCTTAGAAAAACTTATACTTTTCTCATACAGGAATTTTTAAAGTGCTGTCCATACAAACTAAGGAACTTCAGTCACATAGCAACCAGCTTTTGGCTGTCACTTTAACCTATGGTACTCCCTTATTTCGCTTCTACTTACAAGGAGGCAAGTAATAAGATTATTCGTGCTATTTTTTCTGATTATCATGAAGTGAACAGAAGTATAAGCTTTTTAACAATAACTTGTTGTGGAGATGTAGAGAAAGTCATGTGAATGGAACATATCAGATTTTTTGGACCCTCTGGGCCTCAAAACGCAAATCTCGACATTAAATTGTTGGATGATATACAATACCTTCTACGTTTATTATACAATCATTGTATAAAAAGCAAAATTGTTTTTTTTTTTTTATTTCGGGTGTAATATTGGTGTCCAAGTTTTGAATAGCATGCAATGCATTTATTAGTTTCTGTATATATTTACGTAACTGAGAAAGTAAAAAGCTAAGTCTAAAAGGAAAATACTTGAATTGAAGTAACAGAACATAGAAAAATCTAATTTATTCACATGACTTTCTCTACATCTCTGCAACAAATTATTGTTAAAAAGCTTATGCTTCTATTTACTTCATGCTAATCGAGATAAACATTAACAGAAATAGTCTTATTACTTAGTTCCTTGTAAGTAGAAGGGAAGACACTAGGATAAACCGACAGTCAAATGTTTTAAAATACGGTTGCTATGGAATTGAAATCCGTTTCTTTGCGTGGCCAGGAGTTGACAAGTTGCCGTATGACAAAAGTATTTTAAAACAGAAACCTATATCAAGGAAAATCTCGAAAACCGTCAACTCCACGAAAAAAGTTTATATGACCTAAATTGTCAGTTTTAAGGAGATGTACATTTTTTGTCTATGTCTTACAGTTTACTAGTTATGTAAATTTAAGAAAATATCATCCAGAATAAAGAGCTCTTCAGGTCATATAAATTTCAAATATGCATTTTATTTGTATATAAATAATATTGTGTTAAATATAAGAGATTTTAGTCAAAATAGTTGGAGCCATTTTTGAGAAAATAAAATTTTTCGAATTTTTTTCCATGCAGAGAATAGTTGGGGTCGGGGAGGGGTTTTTCTTGAAAATATTCATGTCACATTCTTGTAAGATATTGAATTAAGTATCAAATATGGTATTTAACGGAATTTTCGTTTTTGAGCTATGATACCCCTCCCCACACACACACACACACAAATATTTTCCTAAAAATGCCTTTTTACTTTCTCTATTCGTACTGTGTATATAGTGTATACAGTATTGCACTCAAAATTCAATACCGGAAATGCATGTTTTGGGTCCCCTTGAATAAAGAAAGAAGCACTTTTAGAAAAATGTCTGTGAGCAGCATAACTCAAAAACGAGCAGGCCGTTAAATACCAAACTTTGGTATCTTCCAAGGATGCGACACGATGATTTTGAGAAAATCCCCCTACCCCAAACTACCTTTACAGGTACTTTAACCGCCTTCCTATGGTGTAATGTTTACCATGCTAACTTCATATACCCAAGGTCGCAGGTTCAAACCCGGCGGAGGACGATGGATATTTTCGGATGTAAAAATCTTTAGCATGGCTTCCATCGGAAGGGAAGTAAAGCCGTTGGCCCCGTGTCGTAGATTTACGGCACGTAAAAGAACCTCACGCCTTATAGAGAGGCCTCTGAGCAAAATTAAGCGGTTTTTCACGCCTAATTTAGAATGGGACGCTGAGAACCTAAGTAGTTAAAGAGCGTCGATAAATAATACCCATTTCCATTTCATGGAACCTTTTTCAAAATTCTGATTTGCTCAAAAATGGCTTTAACGATTTTGATTAAAATATCTTATATTCAAGATATTTACTTGACAAATAAAATGTATATCCTATATTTTCTGGGAATAGCCTCTGAAGACTACTTTATTCTGGATACATTTTACGGAATTTTGCATAACTGGCAAACTATAAGAGATGGACAAAAACTTAACACACACAAAATAAAGGGCACGTTAAAACACACAATTTACGTTATATACATTTTTTTTTCGGGGAGTTGATCGTATTTAGATATTCCTTGGTTTCAGATTTGAAAAACTTATATTTTTCTCATACAGGAATTTGCCAACTCGTGTCCATACAAACAAAGGAACTTCAGTCACATAGCAACCAGCTTTTGACTATCACTTTAGCCTAGAAAGTATTAAATAGAAGCATTAGCTTCTTAACAGTAATTTGTTACAGAGATGTAGAGAAAGTCATGTGAATGTAACTCATCAGATTTCTTTTAATAAGTTTGTCTCAAAACACATATTTTCGGTGAAATTTGGTATGGAATTTTAGGTGCATTACAATACCTTCTCCATACACTAGGTACATAGTACGTGTAGAGAAAGTAATAAACATAACATCAAATGTTTTCAAGGCATCCACTATCAATTTCAAACCACTAAAGTAAAAGCTAATATTCGTATTTGTTTTGTTTAAAAGTTGGCAGCATCTTGATCTGTGGAATATTTAAATTAAAAACTAGCGCCAAACATATTGTTAAAGAATTGGAAATCGCTGCGCAAAAGTGCTGCTTTAATTTGGCAATGCTGTTAATTTACATCACACGACAGCAATAACAAAAAATTAACCTACTTGATTCTTAACGCTTGATAAAAATTTCAATTAGTTTTAAAAGTTTAAAAATTGCAATACAAATTTACCCCTACAATTAGTTTAATTGTTTATTTATTTAGAGATTGCAGTTACAGTATAAAGCCCCAGGATTGGAGCTATGAAGTGTTTTAAATAAATGAACCTTTTGCTTTCTTCATTGATATCTACTAACTGCTTTGTAACAAAGGTAATGCATTCCACGAAAAATATGTCACCGAAATTTCACCAGAAGCACAAAGTTTTTGACCCTTGAATCAAAAAGTAGAAGAAAAAAGTTGTACTTTCTTTTGCACGAATATACAATGTACTTTCAGAGCAGAGAAGGTATTGTATTCCACCTAAATAACGATATTTCACTGGAAACATATAGTTTTAGAACCCCTTGTAAGTAAGGGCGTACCTAGGTTAAAGTGATAGTCAAAAGCTGGTTCGAATGTGACTGAAGTTCCTTTGTATAGACAGCAGTTGACAAACACCTGTTTGAGAAAAGCATAAGTTTTTAAAGCTGAAACCAAAAAACAAGGAAACGAAAAAGGATCAACTCCACGAAAAAAATGTATATAACATAAATTGTATGTTTTAATGTGCTGTACATTTATTGTATGGAAAGTTTTTATCCATCTCTTACGGTTTAGCAGTTACGCAAAATTTCGTAAAATTCATCCAGAATAAATTAGTCTTCAGAGGCTATTCCCAGAAAATTCAAGATATACATTTTCTTTGTCAGGTAAATATCTTTAATACGAGTATACGATATTTTAATCAAAATCGTTAGAGCCATTTTTGAGAAAATCAAAATTTTCGAAAAAGTTCCATGCAAAGGGTAGTCGGGGTGGGGGATTTTCTTGAAAATCGTGTTACATCCTTGGAAGAAACCAAACTTAAATACTAGGTTAGGTATTCAACGGTCTCTTCGTTTTTGAGCTATGCTGTCCACACACACACACACACACACACACACACACACGAATCTTTTTGTAAAAATGCTTTTTTTGCATTCATGGGGACCCAAAACGTGTATTTCCGGTGAAATCTCGGTATCGAATTTTTGGGTGCAATACAATACCTTTTCTATACACTATGTACATAGTACGTGTAGAGAAAGTAATAATCTGATGTGTTAGACTCACGTGACTTTCTCTAACTGTTCTTAAAACATAGTTGTTCCAAAAGCTTATTCTTCTTTCTACACAATGCTAATCGAGATAAACATTAGCAGAATGTTCTTATTGCTTGGTTCCTTATAAGTAGAAGGTAACTAAAGGAGTGTACTATGCTGAAGTGATAGTCAAATGTTTTAAAAGATATCGTTATGCGATTATCAATGTAATAGCATGAATGTTTTCATCTTGTCGATAATTGTCCTAAAACACGAGTTGTATTTGATAAGACAATAGACTATTATAATATAACATAGGAAGGTTATCATTGTAATACTTACTTAGTTCTCAAATGGCACATAACGCATTTGACCATGTTTTTTTATCGAATTTTGTTCTTCCTTTTTTCACTGCCTCCTGAATTATGACATGGCCGACCGTGCCTACACCCAATGTACGAATATCGATAGCAATAACAGAAATAGGGAACAATTATTTTATTTCAGCTTTTAATAACTAGTACATGAAATGGAAACAAACGCTTTTTTATTTGAGGTTATATCATACATAAGAAATACAAATAATGATTATTTTCACTCCTTTTTTTAAAGTAATACATTATGAACTGTATAAAACGTTAAATAAACATTGTAATTGAATTAATTGAAAGTACAATTGTGGATCTGACAGTTATTGAAAGTGAAGGTTGACTGTCAGCTTGTTACCAATAACCAAGACAGCAGATTAGACAAACGAACATCAGCTGCAATAAGATGTTTCGATAATATCGCTCGAGTCAGATGACCGCGATTGGTTGAAATTGTCTAATCTCGACCATTCTTTTATAGTTGAGCTGAATTGTCAGCGAAATTCGCTTCTTTGTTGGCCAGAAGTAAAACATAACAAACACAGTAGACTTCCTATCTGAGAAAGATATTATAAAAGTGAAACCAATAACAAAGAATATCTCGGAAACGGTTAACTCCACGGCAAATGTTTCAAGGTCATAACTTCGTCTGTTTTGACGACGTCTACATGTTTTTATTCAACAAGTTTTATGTATCTTTTACAGTTTACCAGTTATTCAAAATTCACCCAGATTGAAAATGACTTAAGAGGCTATTCACAGAGAATACAAGATATGCATTTTATTTGGGACGTAAGCATCTTTAATATACGATATTTTAAACAAAATTGTCGTGCCATTTTTGTTAAATTTACAACATTTCGGAAATTTTTACTTGTAAACCGTAGTTTGGGAATTTTTCTTGAAAGTGTTAGTCGCATCGCTGAAAGATACTTAATCTGGATATCAAGTTTCGTATTTAACGAACTTTTCATTTCTCAGTTAATCCGTCTACAGACAGCCTCACAAACACATACCTGACCTTTTTCTAAACTTGCATTTTTTGTATACAAGGGATCTCAGAACATTTATTCCGTAAAATCTCGGTCGAAATTTTTGAACGGAATTGCAATACCTTCTCTATCTGCTGTTTACGTTGTACATGTACGCTAGAGAAACCAAAAAGGCGAATATAATACACCACATTTTTACTTTCTCTATACTCACTATGTACATAGTGTATAGAGAAGGTATTGCACTCCACCAAAAAATTCAATACCGAGATTTCACCGGAAATATATGTTTTAGGGTCACTTGCATAAAAAAAAGTATTTTTAGAAAAAGGTCCGTGTGTCAGTGTGTCCGTGAATACGATAACTCAAAAATGAAAAATCGGTAGAATACCAAACTTGACATTTAAGTTTAGTATCTGCCTGGGATGCAATTCGAAGATTTTCAAGAAAATCTTGATTTTCTTGATTTTGATTTTCTCAAAAATAGCTCTAACCATTTTGATTAAAAGTATATAAAAGATATTTACCTGATAAATAAAATGTATATCTTGAATTTTCTGGGAATAGCCTCTAAAGACTACTTTATTCTGGGTGAATTTTACGGAATTTTGCATAACTGCTAAACCGTAAGAGATGATAAAAGAATTACCACACAAAAAAATTTAGAGCACATTAAAGCACACAATTTATGGTATATGCATTTTTTTCGTAGAGTTAATCGTTTTTGAGATATTCCTTGTTTTTGGTTTCAGCTTTAAAAAAAACTTATACTTTTCTCATACGGGAATGTGTAAACTCGTGTCCATACATACAAACAAAGGAACTTCAGTCACATAGCAACCATCTTTTGACTATCACTTTAACCTATGGTACTCCCTTATTTCGCTTTTACTTACAAGGAAGCAAGTAATAAGACTATTTCTGCTATTTTGTTGTCGATTAGCATGACATATATAGTAGCATAAGCTTTATAACAAAAATTTGTTGTAGAGATGTAGAGAAAGTCATGTGAGTGGAACACATCAGATTTTTACTTTCTCTATACGTATTATATATAGTGAATAGAGAAGATATTGTAATACACCCAAAAGTTCGATACCGAGATTTCTCCTGAAATACATGCTTTGGGACCGCTGAATCCAGAAAAAGTAATTTTAGAAAAATGTCCATGTGTGTGAAAATTCCCCAGGTCCAACCATCCTTTTCATGGACAAAATTTCGAAAATTGTGATTTTCTCAAAAAATATTGTTATTAAACTGTCATATTTAAGATATTTACATGGCAAATACAGTGTGTATCTTGAATTTTCTTAAAATAGCCTCTGATGAGCTCTTTACTGTGGATCAATTTTCCATAACTGGTAGACCGTAAGAGATTACAGGAAAAGCTAACAGACCGTAAAAGCTTACCATACAAAAATATAAATCTCTTTAAAACACACAATTTGTCATAATTTTTACTTTCTCTATACGTAATATGTACATAGTATATAGGGAAGGTATTGCATTGTACCCAAAAATTCGATACCGAGATTTCACCGGAAATATATGTTTTGAGACCCCCTGAATCCCAAAAAAAAATATTTTTAGAAACATGTCCGTGTGTGTGTCTGTGGGCAGCATTGCTCAAAAGCGAAAAGACCGTTAAAAACCAAGCTTGGTATTTAAGTTTGGTATCTTCCAAAGATTTTCAAGAAAATCCCCCCACCCCAAACTACCTTTTACATGGAACTTTTTTCGAAAATTTTGAGTTTCTAAAAACAGGGTTCTAACGATTTTGATTAAAATCCCGTATATTAAAGATATTTACATACAAAATAAAATGTATATCTTGAATTTTCTGGGAATAGCATCTGAAGACCTCTTTATTCAGGATGAATTTTGTTTAACTGCTTAACGGTAAGAGATGGACAAAAACTTACTAAACTGAAAATGAGAACATGTAAAACACACAATTTGTGTTATATTTTTTTTTCGAGGGGTTGATCGTTTTTTAGTTATTCATTGTTTTTGATTTCACCTTTCAAAAACTTACATTTTTTATACAGGAATTTATCAACTCCTGTCCAAACAAACAAACAAAGTTCAGTGACATAGCAACCAGCTTTTGACTATCACTTTAACTTATGGTACTCCCTTATTTCGCTTATACTTAAAAGGAAGCAAGTAATAAGGCTATTTCTGTCATTTTTTCCTCGATTAGCATGAAGTAAATAGAAGCAAAAGCTTTTAAACAATAATTTGTTACAGAGATATAGAGAAAGTCATGTGAATAGCACACATCAGATTTTTTTTTCATGGAGTTGACGGTTTTCGAGATATTCGTTGTTGTTGATTTCGTTTTTAAAATAGTTACCTTATACGGGAACTTGTCAACTCTTGGCCACGCAAAGAAACGGATTTCAATCCCATAGCAACCATATTTTAAAACATTTGACTGTCGCTTTAGTCTAGTATATTCCCTCATTTCCCTCCTACTTACAAAAGAACTAAGTAATAAGACAATTATAGTTAAATGTTTTAACTCAATGAATGATTGTTGATGACGTCACATGGTGTAAATGTGTAGCAATATTTGTTTTCCGTAGTATAGAGGAAAGCAGATTCACAGAAGTAGCTGGGAGGGAAGAAAAGTTGTAATAAGCTGTGAGGTTGGTAACATGATACTTGTGTTGTTCCGCCTGTTATCGGATACAAGTCTGCCGACTCCAGGTAGCGCGTCCTCCAAGTGCCGAATACTTCCATACATTCTCTTCTCCCCTTAAACATCGAAATGAAGGATCTTTCCCAAATAGCTTGTTGAAATTATCCTGTGATTGACATTCCTGCTGGCACGTAGGCGTCTCAGTACGTTGTTGCCATATGCCGTCTGCAGCGTCACACGTTTTTCGTATGTTTAACTGATATTGCCCTACCTATCATTGCTCAAATTGGACAAAGTTGGGATTATATCTGATTCTGGTCACTTCACTAAACATTTATATAGACTGGGCATTTATAAAGTATTTAGTACCTATTTATTTGTTCAGACATTAGGTACATTAGTACAATAGACAAGGTCAAAATAATATACACAAGTAAGATATAAAGTCAGTCATATAACAAGCTTAGTATTAAAACTTCATCCAAATTGTAAAATACATTGCCCAACTATTCTTTTTAACTTTCTCTATACGTACAACATATGTATACAATGTATAGATTCGATACTACGATTTCACCGGAAGTACATGTTTTAGGGTCCCCTGTATCCAAAAAAAAACATTTTCAGAAAAAGGTCCCTGTGTGTCCGTGTGCTGTGAACACGATAGCTCAAAATCGAAAAGTCTGTAAAATAACAAATTTGGTATTTAAGTTTAGTATCCTCCAGGAATACGACAAGAAGATTTTGAGAAAAACCACCCAAAGTACCCTTTACATGGAAAGTTTTCCGAAAATGTTGATTTTCTAGCATTTTGATTTTGAGCATTGACGTTGTTTTGAAGATCTTCGTACTTTACGACATTTGCGAAGAGCAAATCAAAACAAACGAAGAGGAATGCTGACTTCAGGAATTGTGTTGATCGTCCACACACTGCTGGGACAACCCATCTGCTCCATCCACTGTACAGTCCTGACCTGGCACCCAGTGATTTTCAGCTTTTCCCTGAACTGAAGACGTGGCTAGGAGGGCACCACTTTCAAACCAACCAAGATCTTCAAACAACGTCAATGCTCATTTGAAATCATTGGCGGCAACATTTTTTGAAGCGGGTATTGCAAAGCTTGTACACAGGTACGATAAATGTCTCAATCTTTTCGGTGATTATGTTGAAGAGTAGCCATAAGTGTACAAAACTGTTAGTAATAAAATAATTGTTTTCTATGAACTTGTGTTTTATTTATAGGCTATCGGAGGTTGAAACAAAACGGCCCTCGTAGATGAATTTTGTTAAAATTTTTCGTAACTTGTAAACTATAAGAGATAGACTAAAACTTCCTTAACACAAAATGTAGAGGTCCTTAAATTAAACAATTTATGTAATATAAGTTTTTTTTTCCGTGGAGTTGACCATACGGGGATATTTGTTCTTATTAGTTTGTTTTGAAGTACTTCTTGTTTCATACGGGAACTTGTCAACTCCTGGCCACGCAAAGAAACGGATTTCAATGCCACATTTTAAAGCATTTGACTGTCGGTTTAACCTAGTGTATTCCCTTCTACATATAAGGAACTAAGTAATAATTGCATAAGTGGTAAAATGTAAAGGATAGACAGAAACTTACACAAAATAAATAGATATCATAAAACACAACATTTATGTAATATGCGTGTTGTTTTGTAGAGCTGTTGAAATGTTCTTTGTTATTGGTTTCAGCTTTAAAAAACTTATACTTTTCTCGTACAGGAATTTGTCAACTCGTGTCCATACAAACAAAGGAACATCAGTCACATAGCAACCAGCTTTTGACTATCACTTTAACCTATGCTACTCCCTTATTTCGCTTCTACTTACAAGGAAGCAAGTAATAAGACTATTTCTGCTAATGTAGGTTTATCTTGATTAGCTTGAAGTAGACAGAAGAATAAGCTTTTTAAAAATAATTTATTACAGAGATGTGAATGGAGAACATAAGATTTTTTTTTTTGATTCAGAGAGTCTCAAAGCGTGTATTTCCGACGAAATGTCGATATCGAATTTTTGGGTGGAATACAATATCTTCTCTATCCACTATGTACAATGTACATGCGGGCATTGTTTATAAATAAAGAATTAAAATAAAACAAAATTGAATAATATATAAATAATAATATGTAAATGAAATAAAAATGTATTTTAATAAATGATTTTTGAATACATATTAATTAATTAAATAGTAACATTTAATATACTGGTAATTAAATATATAAGATAAATAATTTAAAAATTAATAAATAAATTACAAAGGTTAATTATAATTTGTTACAATTAATATTTATTATATTTTAGTAAAGCCGAAATTTAGAGAAACATAGTTTAGTAATTTGATTTTATATATTTGTTTTTGGTGTTAATTATGAATGTACATATGATGTTGTTTGATGTTTTATTTTAATTCTTCATTTATAAACAATGCCCGCATGTACATTGTACATAGTGGATAGAGAAGATATTGTATTCCACCCAAAAATTCGATACCGAAATTGCACCGGAAATATATGTTAGGATCCCCTGTATCGAAAAAAGGCATTTTCAGAAAAAAATCCATGTGTATCTGTGGACAGCATAGCTCAAAAACGAAAAGACCGTTGAATACCAAACCTGGTATTTAAATTTGGTTTCTTCCAACGATGCGACACGAAGATTTTCAAGAAACTCCCCCAACTACCCTTTAAATGGGATTTTTTTCGAAATTTTTTATTTTCTCAAAAATGGCTCTAACGATTTTGATTAAAATATCATATATTAAAAATATTTACCTGAAAATAAAATGCATATCTTGAAATTTCTGGGAATAGCCGCAAAAGACATTTTTATTTTGAATGATTTCTATTGAATTTTGAACCGTCAAGAGATAGAAAAACATTTACTACACAAAAGATGTACATCACAACAAAACATACAATTTATGTCCTTTACGCTTTTGGTGTGGAGGTAACCGTTTCCGAGATATTCCTTGTTATTGGTTTCAATTGTGAAGTACTTAAACTTTTCTCAGACGGGAAGTGTTCATTTTTCTTTTGTTCTACTCCTGACCAAGCAAAGAAGTGATTTGCAATGACAATCGCCTAACGATAGCTTTTAAAATATTTGACAATCACTTTAGCATAACACATTCCTTTAGTTCCCTTCTACTTATAAGGAACTAAGTAATAAGGACATTCTGCTAATGTTTAACTCGATTAGCATTGTGTAGAAAGAAGAATAATCTTTTGTTAGAGGTTTGTAGAGCATCTAGAGAAAGTCATGTGAGTGTAACACATCAAATGTTTTCTCAATTTTTGGAAGTAAATTATTATTGTTTTATTTTATTAAGTTTGATGTATTTTTTTCTCAGTGTGTTATTTTAATTTATTTTGCTTTATAAGTTGTATTAGGTTAAGTTATCTGAAATATATATATATATATATATATATATATATATATATATATATATATATATATATATATATATTGTAACTTTTATGTATTGTTTTTTGGGAAATAAATATAAAGTTTAGATATATGCCCCGGTATAGTAAACTAGGTGTAGGATATTCAGATGTTACTTGTTTATTTAGTAGGTGTTGAGAAAGTAAATATGTGACAATCAGCCCTGGTTTAGGTAATTATGTATCAGGAATATTGTGGGCTGGAGTGTGAAACTGACACGCCTTACGAAGAGGGTGTGAAGGAAACGCCTTTTCTCTTCGTCCTTTCTTTTCCTTACACTGTTTAAAAATCACATTTGGAGTGACACAGGGTAGAGTGGTAATGGCGAGCTTTATCGGCTTGCTTCCGTGGAAAATGACAGTTAGCCACCTCCCCTCGAGGGTTTTATCCCCTTCCTCGGCTAATGTTGTAGAGCTCTAATAGAGTAGCAGCAAGAGAAACCTGCTGAAAGGCTCCTACACGCGATCACAGTTTACTTCACTTGGGTTTTCTCGCTGCTCAGTAAACACTTCATATCTAACTGCAATTCACTTCTCGACATTAATCTTAAATATGTCTTACTAAATAGCCAGAACTTCTTAAAAAAACTGTTGTGTTCCATTCACATGATTTTCTCTACACCTCTGCAAAAAGTATTATTAAAAAGTTATGCTTCTATTTACTTCATTCTAATCGAGAACAAAATTAACAAAAATACCCTTATTACTTACTACCTTGTAAGTAGAAGCGAAATAAGGGATTACCATAGGTTAAAGTGATAGTCAAAAGCTTGTTGCTGTGTAAAAATGAAACCAAAAATAAGCAATATCTAGAAAACGATCAAATCCACGAAAAAAAAATATATATAACATAAATTGTGTGTTTTGACGTGCTCCACATTTTTTGTGTGGTAAGTTTTTGTCCATCTCTCACGGTTTAGCAGTTATGCAAAATTCCGTAAAATTTATCCCGAATAAAGTAGTCTTCAGAGGCTACTCCCAGAAAATTCAAGATATACATTTTATTTGTCAAGTAAGTATCTTTAATACACGATATTTTAATCAAAATCGTTAGAGCCATTTTTAAGAAAATAAAAATGTTCGAAAAAAGTTCCATGTAAAGGGTAGTTTGGGATGAGGGGATTTTCGTGAAAATATTATTGTCGCATCCCTGAAAGATACTAAAGTTAAATACCAGATTTGTTATTTTACCGACTTTTCGTTTTTGAGTTATCGTATTCACAGACACACATACACACGCGATCCTTTTTGTGAAAGTGCTTATTTTGGATAAAATGGACCCAAAAAAATATATATTTCCGGTGAAAGAATGTAACAATGTTATGTCTTCCATTCTCATGACTTTCTCTAGTTGCTCTACAAACAAACTTCCAACAAAAGATTGTTCTTGTTTCTACACAATGCTAATCGAGATAAACATTAGCAGAATGTTCTTATTACTCAGTAGAAGGGAACTATAGAACTACTCCATGCTAAAGCAATAGTTGTGCAATTGTCAAAATAAGTGATATGACGAATGTTTTCATCTTGTCGATAATTCTCGACCCGAGCAAAGCGACGTCCTAAAACACGAGTTGTATTTGATAAGACAATATAACATAGGAAGGGAGATTGTAATACTTACATTAGTTCTCAAATGGTTCATGACCACCATCTTTATTTACACAATGTTGTTACTTCCTCTACACGTACTATGTACATAGAGAAGGTATTGTAATGCACCCAAAAAGTTTATACGGTGATTTATCCCGAAACATATGTTTTGAAACCCTCTGAATGCTAAAAAACTATTTTTGGAAAATGTCCCTATGTCTATGGACAGCGTAGCTCAAAAACGAAAAGACCGTTAAATACCACACTTGGTATTTAAGTTCAGAATCTTTCTAGGATGCGACACGAAGATTTTCAAAAAAATTCCTTCCAGCCCAAATACCCTGTATCGGAATAACTGGCGAAATTTGTATTTTCTCAAAACTGACTACAATTTTGATTAAAGATATTTACTTGACAAATAAAATTGCTCATATATCTTGAATTTTCTGGAAATAGCCGTTGAAGCTAAAAGTAGATTTCCATGTGGTTGAAATCCGACTCCATTTGTATAACAGGAGTTCACAAATTACCATACGAGAAAAGATTAAGAGTTTTAAAATCACTAAAAAGCCTTATCCAGGAAATGGTTAACGCTACAAAAAAGTAGGTATATAACATAAAATGCAGGTATGTTTTAACGACATGTTAATTTTTACTTTCTCTAGCAAGTATGTGAAACAGACCCGAGGCGGTAACCACGTCCCATCCTCCAGTACTGCTCCCCATCTATGACGTCTGTAGAGATGGGGGACCCAGCGGTCGTGCGGCTGTTTTGTCACGGAGTTTAGAGTTTTAGCAGATATGGACGATGTACATAGTGGTAGCTTTTAGCTTGAAATAGCTCGGTTGATTCTGCAACTGTTTTAGGGATGCCTGCACACGTGAAAGATGGGGCAGTTCAGACACTAGGTAGAGAATGTCGTGTGAGTGTTAGATATCAGGGTTTTTACTTTCTCTACACGTACTATGTATAGAGAAGGTGTGGTATTCCACCCACAAATTCGATACCGAGATTTCACCGGAAATAAAAGTTTTGGGTCCCCCTGAATCCAAAAAAAAAAAAAACAATAAATAAAAATAACGTCGGTGTGTGCAGCATATCTCAAAAACGAAAAGACCGTCAAATACCAATTTAAGTTTGGTATCTTCCAAGGATGCGACACGAAGATTTTCAAGAAAATACCCCACCCGCAATTACACTTTACATGGAACTTTTTTCGAAAATTTTCATTTTATAAAAATGGCTCTAACGATATTGATTAAAATATCGTAAATTAAAGATATTTACCTGACAAATAAAATGTATATCTTGAATTTTCTGGGAATAGCCTCTGAAGACTACTTTATTCTGGATTAATTTTACAGAATTTTGCATAACTGCTCAACCGTAAGAGATGAACAAAAACTTACCAAACAAAAAATGTACAGCACGTTAAAACACACAATTTATGTTATGCACATTTTTTTCGTGGAGTTGATCGTTTTTTAGATATTCGTTGTTTTTGAAAAAAGTTACACTTTTCTCATACATGAATTTGTCAACTCATGTCCATACAAACAAAGGAACTTTAGTCACATAGCAACCAGCTTTTGACTATCACTTTAACCTATGGTACTCCCTTATTTCCCTTCTACTTACAAGGAAGTAAGTAATAAGACTATTTCTGCGAATTTTTTCTCGTTTAGCATGAAGCAAATAGAAGAATAAGCTTTTTAACAATACAAGGCTAGTAACAAATGAAAGAGCTGTAAGCTCTTGCTGACGTGTTTTTGTTTGGTAAGTAACAGATGAAGGCAGCGATGCGCCATATGTCACTCATGTTTGGAAGGAAGGTTCCCCTCGCTGCGTGTAGGAGGCAGCAGCCTCGCTTCATGATGGACCTCATCACTTTAACAAGGTCTTTCTCTGCTTTGGTCTATTTGGCTCATTAAATGGCTTTTAGTGAAGCCGGTTCGGGAGGGCTGGCTAGTAGCTTATGGAGGAGTGGGGGGTCCGGTGACCCCCTGCAAATAATGAACACACCTGGGGGCTCATGTTACAGGAAGAGTAGAGACTCATTAGAGATCCCATCCGAGCTCTTCTGTCGGATATTCCCTTACCCGTCCGGCCGCCTACAATTAACATTACCATTCTCCTCGCCGCCGCAGATATTACATCCATCTCCTTCTCTCGCAGTTTGATTTACAGGCCGTGTTTATCATCCTGCTGCTTACCTGGTGCTAGAAACCTGACCAACGCCTTAAAACACCACAAAATTCTTTGCTTATTACTCAAGTCTTATAAACACCTCAATCAGTTTCTGCCTCGCGTTTATTCGGCCGTCGAACACACACGCATTCCTCTTAAATGTTCTACTGTCAAACTATAGTTTACCGACCGCGGCTATTCTTACTTATTAATGCTGATGCAGTTATTTATACTTAAATTGTTACAATTTACATTCCTTAATTCTTAATATCTCCTCCTTTCTTATTACCTTCTCTAATGCTCCTAGCAATAGATAGAACAGGTATTGCATTCCATCCAAAAATTTAATTCCGTGATTTCGCAGGAAGCACATATTCTAGGGATCTTGTATACGAAGTACAGGCACTTTTAGAAAAAGATCCGTGTGCACGTGAACAGGATAACTCAAAAACAAGAAGTTGATAAGCTATCAAACTTCGTATTTAGAATTAGTACTTTCAAGTAAAATGCAAATGGAAATGGAGTTTTATTTAAATGCGATCTTTACTGAGGTACTCAGTGCCCCATTCAATACTGGGCGTGAAGGACTGTTCAACTTTGCTTAACCTTATAGCCAGTTTTTACTCTCTCTAGCCCCATATGTACAATGTACATAGGGATAGAGAAGTAATGTATTCCACCCAAAAATTCGATACCGAGATTTCACCGGAAATACATGTTTTAGGACCCCCTGAATCCAAAAAAATCATTTCCAGAAAAAGGTCCGTGTGTGTATGTGTGGGTGTGTGTGTGTGTGTGTGTGTCCGTGAACACGATAACTCAAAAACGAAAAGTAGCTAAAATACCAAACTTGGTATTTAAGTTTAGTATTTTCCAGGGATGCGACACAAAGATTTTGATAAAAAATCTCCCCACCCCAAACTACCCTTAACATGCAACTTTTTTTGAAAATTTTGATTTTCTTAAAAATGGCTGTAACGATTTTGATTAAAATATCGTATATTGAAGATATTTATCTGACAAATAAAATTTATATCTTCAATTTTCTGGGAACAGCTTCTAAAGACCTGTTTATTCTGGATGAATTTTGCTTAATTTGGCATAACTAGTAAACCGTAAGAGATAGACAAAAACTTTCTATACAAAAAATTTATGTCTTGTTAAAATACACCACTTACGTCATATGCCTACATTTTTCTCGTGGAGCTTACCGTTTTCAAGGTATTCATTGTTATTAGTTTCAGTTGTGAAGTATTTAGACTTTTCTCAGACGGGAGTTTCCGTTTTTCTTTTGTTCTACTCTTGGCCAAGAAAAGAAGCGATTTGTAATGACAATCGCATAACGACAGCTTTAAAAACATTCGACTATCGGTTTAGCCTAGTGTATTCCCTTGTTTTCTTCCTACTTATAAGGAACTAAGTAATAAGAACATTGTGCTAATGAGTACCTCGATTACCATGGTGCACAAAGAAGAATAATCTTATGTAAGAAGTTTGCAGAACAGCTAGAAAAATCATGTGAGTGTAACACATCAGGTTTTTTTTCTCGCTATGCAATCAAAACGTCTACGTTTTTCCTTTCTCTACTACGTATATACACACAAGGTAGAGAAGGTATTGTACGTCCCGTTCGAATTCATCGCAGCATAACAATAACATCACATATTTTATGAATTTAATCATATTAGTTACATATTACTTAATATTCCCTTTTCTTTTATTTTTCCTACTTAGTACATAGTTCATAGGTACATAATGTATAACATTCCATCCAGAAATACGATACCGAGATCTGCCCGGGAATACAGATTTTCGGGTTCGCTGTATACAAAAAAGAAGAACAACAAAAGAAAAGAAAACATCTGATGTGTTCCGCATGACTTTCTCTATATCTCTGCAACAAATTATTATTAAAAAACTAATGCTTCTATTTACTTCATGCTAAACGAGAAAAAATTAACAGAAATAGTCTTATTACTTGCTTCCTTGTAAGTAGGGGCAAAATAAGGGAGTACCATAGGTTAAAGTGACAGCCAAAAGCTGGTTGCTATGTGACTGATGTTCCTTTGTTTGTATGGACAGGCATTTCTGTATGAGAAAAGTATAAGTTTTTTAACGCTGAAATCAATAACAATGAATATCTAAAAAACGATCAATTCCACGAAAAAGTGTATATGACATAAATTGTGTGCTTCAAAGTGCTCTACATTTTTTGTGTGGTAAGTTTTTGTCCATTTCCATTTCTTTTTGTCTAGCAGTTATGCAAAATTGATCCAGAATAAAGTAGTCTTCAGAGGATATTCCCAGAAAATTCAAGATAAACATTTTATTTGACAGTAAATGTCTTTAATAGACGATATTTGAACCAAAAGCGTTAGAGACATTCTTGAGAAAATGAAAATCTTCGAAAAATGTTCCATGTAAAGGGTAGTTGCGGTGGGGCATTTTCTTGAAAATGTTCGTTTCGCATTCTTGCACGATACCAAACTTAAATACCAAGTTTGGTATTTTACCGACTTTTCATTTTTGAGTTATCCTATTAACACACACACGGACCTATTTCTGAAAATGCTTTTTACTTTCTCTACACGTACTATGTACATAGTGTATAGAGAAGGTATTGTATTGTACACAAAAATTCGATACCAAGATTTTACTGTAAATATATGTTTTGAGAGCCCCTGAATCCAAAAAAAGAATTTTTAGAAATTCTGTGTGTCTATCAGTCTGTGCGTGTGTATGTATATGCGTGTCTGTGGGCAGCATAGCTCAAAAATGAAAAGGCCGTTAAAAACCAACCGTTGGTATTAAAGTTTGGTATATTCCAAGGATGCGACAAGAAGCTATTCAAGAAAATCACCCCAACTACCCTTTTCATGGAACTTTTGTCGAAAATTTTGATTTTCTTAAAAATGACTCTAACGATTTTTATTAAAATCCCTTATATTTAAGATATCTACTTACCAAATAAAATGTATATCTTGAATTTTTTGGGAATATCCTCCAAAGACCTCTTTATTCTGGATGATTTTTATAGAATTTTGTATAATTGGTAAACCATATGAGATAGACAAATACTCACTAAACAAATAATGTAGATCAAGATAAAACTACAATTTATGGCATTTACATTTTTTTCGTGGAGCTGATCTTTTTGAGATATTCCTATTTTTTGGTTTCAGCTTCGAAAAACTTATACTTTTGTCACAAAGAAAGTTGTCACTTCCTGTCCATACAAACAAAGGAACATCAGTCACATAGCAACCAGCTTTTGACTATCACTTTAACCTATGGTGCTCCCTTATTTCGCTTCTACTTACAAGGAAGCAAGTAATAAGACTATTTCTGCTAATTTTTCTCGATTTGCATGAAGTAAATAGAAGCAAGAGCGTTTTAACAATAATTTGTTGCAGAGATGTAGAGAAAGTCATGTGAATAGTACACACCAGTTTTGTTATTTCTGTGGAAGTATTTTTTTTAACGTCCTTTAACCTGGTTGGTCATATCGTTCGATGAATAAAATTGGTGAAATGATCTCAGGGTACATGGAGCTTAAAGTTACTCGACATTCGTCTTCTCAGGATAAGGGAAAACCCCCAAAAAACGTTATCCGTGTAACTCACCCTAAGGGAGATACGAACTCATGACCTGTTGACGCTGCCACCACACTACCCAGGCGGGCTGCAAGTGAATTGTTATCTGCTCTGTTATATGAGGAGGCCAAAATACGTCAGTCTACACCTTGCACTGTGAATAGAATTTCATTTGTTATCGGTCGGTGGAGTTCATCTTTCGCATGTAGCATATCTAAATATTGTACATCTACATGTAGAAAAAACATCTGATGTGTTCATTCATATGATTTTCTCTATATCTTTGCAACAAATTATTGTTATGATTCTTTTTATTTCATGCTAATCGAGAAAAAATTAGCAGAAATAGTCTTATTAATTGCTTCCTTGTAAGTAGAAGGGCAAAAGCTGGTTGCTATGTGACTGAAGTTCCTTTGTTTGTGTGGACACAAGTTGACAAATTCCTGTATGAGGAAAGTATAAGTTTTTAAAGCTGAGACCAGTAACAAAAACGATCCAATGCACGATAAAATGCACATAACATAAATCGTGTGTACATTTTTTGTGAAGTAAATTTTTGAATATTTCTTACGGTTTGCCAGTTATATAAATTTCCATAAAATTGATCCACAATAAAGTAGTCTTCAGAGGCTATTCCCAGAAAATTCAAGACATACATTTTATTTGTCAGGTAAATATCTTTAATATATGATATTTTAATCAAAACCGTTACAGCAATTTTTGAGAAAATATAAAATTTTCCAAATTTTTTCCATGTAAAGGGTAGTTGTCGGTGGAAGGATTTTGTTGAAAATGTTCGTGTCGCATGTTTGGAAGATACTGAATTTAGATACCAAGTTTGGTATTTAACGGACTTTTCGTTTTTGAGCTAAGCTGCACACATACACACACGGAGCTTTTTCCTAAGAATGTTCTTTTTTCTGTTGAGGAGGTCTGAAAACATGCATTTCCGGTGAAATCTCGGTATCGAATTTTTGGGTGCAATGCAATACCATCTCTACCTATTATGAACGTTGTACATATTCGCTAGAGAGCCCTGCCATGTGTTGGTGTTTAAATAAATGTAAATATCTGTTTTCCTGAAGCGAGGGGTAACATTGTTGGCTTAAAAGGAAAATTGGATTTGAAGAACTCTTTGGTTATTCAGTTAAGGGCTGAGCACTTTCAGTGAAATTGGTGCGACATTTCTCTGCTGTATTGCCGGTTGAGTACACGATAAAACTATTTTCGCCATTAGAGCAAGACAGTTTACTGGGATGGCAGGGACGTGGTCAACTGGGCGAAACTTATCATCCAGAAACTAACACACCATTTGCCATAACTAAATAACGACGAGAGTTATCAACACAAAACTTTATTTACAAAGTTACACTACCTTACTACTCTATTTCTCAACGGCATTGCTATCAAGGTATTTCTTGTCACGTGGTACAGATGTTATACTCTTCCACCGCTAAACATCTGAACCAAGATGTCACTGTCACTTTGAGGTCTTCATGGCTGGCAAATCTTTTCCATCCAAAAAGTCTTGTATGGTATCCAAAGTGAATTCTTTTATCAACATTTCCTTTCAACTGCTCCATAACGTTTGATGAACTTCCACTCCGGTCTTTATCGTACACACTGTTATGTTCTTCCTTGATTACTCTTAAATTGTGTGTCATTTCCTCACTGAAGACTCGTTCATTGCAATATCACTATACACTTGCGTTATTTGCCTATAAAATTCAATTGGCCCAACATTTTGTGCATTAAAAAAATGATATGTTACAATCACATGACTTTCTCTATATCTGTGTAAAAAAATTGTTAAAAAGCTTATTCTACTGTTGTACATCATGCTAATCAAGAGAAAGTATCGTTATTACTTGGTTCCTTGTGAGGCAAACATCTGATGTGTTCCATTCACGTGATGTTCTCCAGCTGTTCGGTAAACAAACCTGTTATCTACTTCACGCTAATCAAGATAAACACAAACAGAATGAGTCTTATTGCTAGCTTCTTGTAAGTACAAGGGAAATAAGAAAATGCACAGGCTAAAGCGATAGTCTCGTCCTTTAAAAGCCGGTCGCTTTGTGATTCTAATCTGCTTGAAGAGTAACCAAAACTAAAACGATAAGAAGGATGTGTTCCCGTTTGAGAAAAGTGTAAGTGGCTAAAATTGAAACAAATAATCCGCAATATCTCGGAAACGGTTAACTCTACAAAAAATATCTGATGTGTTACGCTCAAATGACTTTCTCTAACTACGCTGCAAACAAACGTCTTACACATCATAATTCTTCATTCAACACCAACCTAATCGAGATAAACAGCAGAATTTTGTTACTTAGTTCCTTATAAGTAGACTGGAACTAAGGGAATGCACAAGGCTAAAGTGATAGTCAAATGTTTTAAAAGCTGTCGTTATGCGATTGTCACAGCAAATCGCCTCTTTGCTTGGCCAGGTGTAGAACAAAAGAAAAACGAACACTCTCGTCTGTGAAAAGTATAAGTACTTCACAACTGCAACCAATGACAAGGAATACCTCTAAAACGGTAAGTTCCACGAAAATAATGTATATGACATAGCTTGTGTATTTTAACAGGATCTACATTTTTTGTATAGGAAGTTTTTTTCTATCTCTTACGGTTTACTAGCTATTCTAAATTAAGCAAAATTCATCCAGAATAAACAGGTCTTTAGAAACTATTCCTAGAAAATTCAAGATATACATTTTATTTGTGATAGAAATGGCTTTAATATGCGGTATTTTAATCAAAATCGTTAGTCATTTTTAAGAAAAACATTTTCGAACATTTTTCCAAGTAAAGGGTAGTTAGGGGTAGGGGGATTTTCTTGAAAATTTTCGTGTCGCATCCCTGGAAGATACTAAACCTAAATACCAAGTTTGGTATTTAACGGTCTTTTCGTTTTGCGCTATGCTGTCCACAGTCACACACACACACACACACACACACGGACCTTTTTTTTAAAATGCTTTTTTCGGACTCAGGGGACACCAAAACATATATTTCCGGTGAAATCTCGGTATCGGGTTTTGGGTGCATTACAATACCTTCTCTATCCCTATGTACATTGTACATATGGGGCTAGAGAAAGTATAAAATCTGATGTGTTCTATTCAGTTGACTTTCTCTACATCTCTGCAACAAAGTATTGTTAAAAAAGCATATGCTTCTATTTACTCCATGCTAATCGAGAAAAAAATAGCAGAAATAGTCTTATCACTTGTAAGTAGAAGCGAAATAAGGGAGTAGCATACGTTAAAGTGATAGTCAAAAGCTGGTTACTATGTGACAGAAGTCCCTTTGTTTGTATAGACAGCAGTTGACAAATTCCTATATGAAAAACGTAAAAGTTTTTCAAAGCTGAAAATAAAAACGAGGAATATCTTAAAAAGCGATCAACTCCACGAAAAAAATGTATATAATATAGATTGAGTGTTTTAATGTGCTCTACATTTTCTGTGTGGTAAGTTTTTGTGCATCTCTTACGGTTTAGCAGTTATGCAAAAATCCGTTAAATTCATCGAGAATAAAGATGTCTTCAGAGACTATTGCCCGAAAATTCAAGATATACATATTATTTGTCAAGAAAATATCTTAAATATACGGATTTCAATCAAAATCGTTAGAGCCATTTTAAGAAAATATCGAAATTCTTTCCATGTAAAGGGTAGTTTGGGATGATGGGATTTTCTTGAAAATCTTCGGGTCGCATCCTTGGAAGATAACAAATTTAAGTACCAAGTTTGGTTTTTAACGGTCTTTTCATTTTTGAGCTATGCTGTCCACAGACAAACACACACACAAGGGCATTTTTCTAAAAATGCGTTTTTTGGATTCATGGGGTCTTAAAACATATATTTCCGGTGAAATCTCTGTATGGAATTTTTGGGTGCAATACAATACCTTCTCTATACATTATGTACATAGTACGTATAGAGAAAGGCTGTTATATACTCTCCTAGTTTAAGACTAGCAGCAACTACGTAACATAAAATACTCGATTTGAACAGCAAGAGTGTATTTATTCTGCTCTTAGGTTTAGAACTAAAATTTGGGGTAGGGGCAGGTGTCCACAGATCCATCTATGTAGGCAGGCACTCGCCCGGACTTTTTGATTATCATTCATCATCGTTATATTGCAACACGGAACTGTCACCGGACATCTCCACGTCAAAACCTATCCTTGCTTCATTACCTTAATTAAAACAGCTGGACTGATTGCGAAGCCTTCCTTTTTTCCCGGAGAGTTAAACTGGCAACATCAGCTCCATGCCCAAATGTTACTCGGTGCTAAAAACCCTGTTCATCTTTAAGATTATTCGTAATGCAAACCTGCACATATAGAGAAGGTATTTTATTGCACCCAAAAATTCGATACCGAGATTTCACCGCTTATACAGGATGTTAATGAACTATCCCGAAATATTTTCACATTAAACAAGTAATTTGAGATGGGAGACTTATGACCTGTTTATTGTAATTTTATTGTAATCTGAAGTGTCAGTACGCCACGTATCGCGGCACTTCGTCTAAAAAAATCTGATGTGTTCCACTCACATGACTTTCTCTACATCTCTGCAACAAATTATTGTTAAAAAGCTTATGCTTCTATTTACTTCATGCTAATTGAAAAAAAAAAAAAATAGCACAAATAGTCTTATTACTTGCTTCCTTGTAAGCAGAAGGGAAATAAGGGAGTACCATAGGTTAAAGTGATAGTCAAAAGCTGGTTGCTATGTGACTGAAGTTTCTTTATTTGTATGGACAGCAGTTGACAAATTCCTGTATAAGAAAGACATAAGTTTTTCAAAGCTGAAAACAAAAACAAGGAATATCTAAAAACGATATACTCCACGAAAAAAAAATTATATAACATAAATTGTGTGTTTTAATGTGCTCTACATTTTTTGAGTGTTAAGTTTTTGTCTATGTCTTACGGTTTAGCAGTTATGCAAAATTCCCTGAAATTCATCTAGAATAAATTAGTCTTTAGAGGCTATTTCCAGAAAATTCAAGATATACATTTTATTTGTCAGGCAAATATCTTTAATATACGATATTTTAAAAAAATCGTTAGAGGCATTTTTAGGAAAATAAAAATTTTCGAAAAATGTTCCATATAAAGGGTAGTTGGGGGTGGGGTTTTTTTCTTGAAAATCTTTGTGTCGCATCCTTGGAAGATGCCAAACTTTAATACCAAGTTTGGTATTCAACGGTCTTTTCGTTTTTAGCTATGCTGTCCACAGATACACAGACACACACACACACACACACACACACACACACACACACACACACACACACACACAGAGACTTCTTTCCAAAAATGCTTTTTTTGGATTCAGGGGCACCCAAACCATGTATTTCCGGTGAAATCTCGGTATCCAATTTTGGGTGCAATACAATACCTTCTCTATACACTATGTACATAGTACGTGAAGAGAAAGTAAAAAGATCGAAAGAAAGAAAGAAACCAGAATAACAACTTCCCATTTTAACTGCTGTGGTTGGTAGAAAAATTATAGAGCATTCTCCTTACAATACAGTTATCTTATTATGGATGAGAAATGTTGCAGATACCCTTAGCAGGGGGGGGGGGTGCCAACCCCATGAGCCTCAGCGGTACTCAAAGCGAAATGATAATATCTTCTGTCATCTACAAATTATAGTGCTATAGGCCATGTAGTTTTAATAAAGCTTGCGCAGAGATTATAAATGTGCCCCCCCGGCACCTCCCGTTTAATCTCTCCTTGTTTAGTGCGCTTCTGCTTCGTGTTTGTTTTCAGCACATTTTTATGCACTGGATGCACTGCAACTAAATAACCCTCGAGGGAAGAATCTGATGCGTTCCATTCACATGACTTTCTCTGCAGCTCTGTCACATATTATTGTTAATAAGCTTATTCTTCTATCCACTTCACCATAATCGAGATACATCTAAGCAAAAACGGTCTTCCTTGTTAATAGGAGGTAAATAAGGGAATACACTAAAGTGACAGTCAAATGTTTTAAAATGTGGTTGCTATGGGAATGAAATCCGTTTCTTTGCGTCGCCAGGAGTTGACAAGTTCCCACATCAGTATTTTAAAACTAAAACCCATAAAAAGGAGTGCCTGGAAAACGGCAAAATAATGTAAATGGCATAAATTGTGAGCTTTCATTTTCCCTTTCTCTACACATAGTGTATAGAGAAGGTATTGTAATGCCCACAGAATTTCGATACCAAAATTTTAACGGAAGAAAAATGTTTTGTGACTCCCTGAGTACAAAAAAAAAGTTTTAGAAAAATGTCCGTGTGTGTGCCTTTGGACAGCATAGCTCAAAAAAGAATAGACCATTAAATACCAAACTTGGTATTTAGGTTTTGTGTCTTCCAAGGATACGACTTGAAGATTTTCAAGAAAATCCCCCACCCTTAACTACCCTTTACATGGAACTTTTTTGATTTTCTCAAAAATGGCGCTAACGATTTTGATTAAAATATCATATATTAAAGATATTTACCTGACAAATAAAATGTATATCTTGAATTTTCTGGGAGTAGCCTCTGGAGACTACTTCATTCTGGATGAATTTTACGGATTTTTGCATAACTGCTAAATCGTAAGAGATGGCAAAAACGTACCATAGAAAAAAATGTAGAGCACTTCGAAACAGACAATTTTCATGGATTGTATCGTTTTTAAGATTATTGCTTGTTTTTGGTTTCTGCTTTAAAAAGCTTGTACTTTTCTCATACAGGAATTTGTCAACTCGTGTCCATACAATCACAGAAACTTCAGTCACATAGCAACCAGCTTTTGACTATCACTTTAACCTATGGTACTCCCTTATTTCGCTTCTACTTACAAGGAAGCAAGTAATAAGAATATTTCTGCTAATTTTTTCTCGATTTATATAAAGTAAATAAGCTTTTTAAGAATAATTTGTTGCAGAGATGTATTTGTTGTGACATCGTGTATAACATTGGTGTTTAACGCTTTTACTGAAGCCGCATTTTGTTGTTCACTTGTATAGCAGTTTCATTGTTCCTGATAATGGTATTGAGGCGGTTGGATGGCAAAACCATTAGAGGATTTTTCTCATTGTTTGGCACTTGTAGTGAGGACAACAGAAGCTACAAGGTAATCAGATGAAGCGACTTCCTGCAATGTGTTGATTGATACTGCCTTTGTTCTGCACCCCGCTGCCATAATTAGCAAAGTGATGCTGTAGCAACGTCAACCTGCACACACAACAACTTACACATCTTTGAAGTTAATGCGTTCACAAGTGAGGTAACCAATTGCGTACGATAATGCCACAAAATTGATGATTAAAACTTTAATCGCAAATGCAATGATAGCTACGGTTCCAACACAGAAAAACATCTGATGTGTTCCATTCACATGACTTTCTCTACATCTCTGCAAAAATCATTGCTAAAAAGATTATGCTTCTATTTACTTCATGCTAATCGAGAAAAATAGTCTTATTACTTGCTTCCTTGTAAGTAGAAGCGAAATAAGGGAGTACCATAAGTTAAAGTGACAGTCAAAAGCTGGTTGCTATGTGACTGAAGTTCCTTTGTTTGTATGGACAGGAGTTAACAAATTCCTGTATGAGAAAAGTGTAAGTTTTTTAAAACTGAAACCAATAACAAGGAATATCTAAAAAGCGATCAACTTCACAATATATATATAGCATAAATTGTGTGTTTTAACGTGCTCTACATTTTTTGTGTAGTAAGCTTTTGACCACCTCTTACGGTTTAGCAGTTATGCAAAATTCCGCAAAATTCATCCAGAATAAAGTAGTTTTCAGAGGCTATTCCCAGAAAATTCAAGATATACATTTTACTGGGGTGCAAATAACTTTAATATACGTGATTTTAATAAAAATCGTTAAAACCATTTTCAAGAAAATCAAAATTTTCGACATTTTTCCCATTTCAAGGGTAGTTTGTGGTGGAGGGATTTTCTTGAAAATCTTCGTGTCGTATCCTGGAAGATACTGTACCTAAATACCAAATTTGGTATTTAACGGTCTTTTCGTTTCTGGGCTATTTTGTCCACAAACAAACGCGCGCACGCACACACACACACAGGACCTTTCTCTAAAAATGCTTTTTTTGGATTCAGGTGATTATAAAACATATATTTCCGGCGAAACCTCGATATCAAATTTTTGGGTAGAATACAATACTTCCTCTATATACTATGCAGATAAAGTAAAAAAGCATTTTCACAAAAAAGGTCCGTATGGGTGTGTGTCCGTGGACACGATAACTCAAATACGAAAAGTCGGTAGAATACGAAACTTGGTATTCAAGTTTAGTATCTTTCAGGGATGCAACACGAAGAATTTTAGAAAAATCCCCCACCCCAAACTACCCTTTACATGTAACTCTTTTTCGAAAATTTTGACTGTCTCAAAAATGGCTCTAACGATTTTGATTAAAATGTCGTATATTAAAGATATTTGCCTGACAAATAAAATATATATTTTGAACTTTATGGGAATAGTTTCTGAAGACTACTTTATTCTGGATCAATTTTACGGAATTCTGCGAAACCCGTTTTCGAGATTTTCTTTCTTATTGGTTTCAGTTTTTAACTTTAGCCTAATGCATTCCGTTATTTCGTTTCTTCTTATCAGAAAGCAAGTAATAAGAAAAGTTCTGTTAGTATTTATCTGGATTAGCATGAAGTAGATAGAAGAATAAGCTTTCTAACAATAATTTGTTAAAGTGTAGAGAAAGTCATGTGAATGGAAGACATCAAATTTGTTCCCTTCTACTAAGAAGGGACCAAGTAATAAGGACAATTTCTGTTAACGTTTATCTTGGTTGGCAGAAGTACATAAAAGTATAAAGTTTTAATGATAATTTATTACAGAGATACAGAAAAAGTCATGTGAATGGAAGACATCATATCTTTTGTTTATGTATGTCTGTTTTTGTCTTAGGGCGATCCCTCGTTCCGGTTCTTCATTCTGTTAAATGTTTATGGCGCCTTGTCAGGGGCAGTCACGCCTAGGTTCTCCAAACGGCGATTTGCTAACGTAGACTAATATAGTCAACATTTATAAATCGAGTATTTTTGCAAACAATATGTACGCATTCGATGGTGTGACGCAATCAATGTACTGTTAAACATAGAATAAATAACACTAGGGTCAGCTGATAAGTCCCGGGCCTCACACAGATATGGCGCCACTAGACGATAGCATCGTACTAGACTAGCTTGTATCCATAGTTACAGGTCAATAGCTTGTTTAGTTGGTAAAGCTATACGAGAGTATCACCATATAAATATATCCTTAACAATTGAAACTAACATTATAATCGACTTCGGAGCTAATATGTTTTCATCTAGAATTGGAATATCCAACCCTAAAAATACTCTTTCTTAAATAGCAAAATTCACGAAAATTATCATGGTGGGGGAAGATTTAACAGCTGTTGCTAGGCGGGAAGTAAGTGTTTATGGTCTAGAAACAATGAAATGTGTATGCTACCAACGTAGATAAAGTCACCAAACAAGAAAAAAAAAAAAAAAAAAAAGTGAAGCTCAAAAGTCAACAACATTCACACATTAACAATGAAGTGCTAAGGCTCAGTTGGTGAAACCGGTGGAAAGTCAGTTTATTGATACACACTAACCTAAAGCTAACAACCTAATGCTTCCTTCGCTCGCACGCTTTGGTTGAACAATCGAAATGACGAAAACTAAGTCAGTTTATTTAATACACTAACACAGCGCACGGTCGGTCCTTTGGTGATACCACTGAGAACTACTATAAACAATTCAAGATCTTCTCGGGCTTCTAGCCAGGTAAAAACTTGGCTTGACACCAACGTTTCGAAGAAGTGCATCTTCCTCGTCTTCAGGGTGATCAGTTCACGTCGCCAGGAAAGCTAGAGTTCTTATTTTACTATAAACAAGTTACACGTATTTACACAACAACGGATTCAGAACTCTAAAAACACAGAATCACTTTTAAAATCGGCACATCGCGGTATTTTTTGTAAAAATGTTGTAAATCATCGTCATGATGTAAAAAAAGACAACTCATGCCTTAAAATCAATTATAAGGTGACGCTAGTGATCTAATAACAAACCAGCAATGATTATTCCACAACCTTTTAATGCCTAGTGATAAGCAGTTTTCAAATATTGGTAGTTCTGAATTTTGCAGCATGAACAGCTATGAACGATTTAGACACCACATGTCTGATAGCTAGTGAAACAATAGAAATTGTTAAACAACAAAAAGTTAAGCAAACGAATACTTTTGGTATATTTTAATGTAAATCGCGAAATTTAAAGTCCAAAAATAAACACGATATGTTTTTAAAAGTTGGTAATACAATGTTACGGTGAGTAAAAGTGAAACAACTAATACCTAAATAACTTTAGTGGCAGTTTAAGCGGTGGAACCAAGATATAGTAATAATGTTTAGTTTACGAATAACACCATTTTAAACAAGACAACTTTAGAGTTTTCACGAAAATGGAGGATTTGGAAAAACGAGCAGTGATTAAATATTTCCATTTGAAAGGCTTAACGCCTAAAGCAATCAAGGACGAAATGGACAGTACATTGAAAGACTCTGCCCCTTCATATTCAATGATTAAAAGGTGGGTTGCAGGGTTTAAAATGGGACGTACGAGCACTAGTGATGAGCCTCGCTCTGGACGCCCTGTACAAGTGACAACTCCAGAGATCATTGACAAAATTCATAGTTTAGTACTGGAAGACCGCAGATTAAAGTTGTTTGAGATAGCAGAGGCTGTAAACATATCAAAAGAACGTGCAGGTAATATTTTAAGTGATGTTTTGGGCTTTCACAAGGTCTGTGCAGGATGGATGCTACGTTTGTTGACACCTGATCAAAAGTTGCAAAGAAAAACTGTTTCTGTTAAGAATGTGGAGCTCTACCGTAAAAATCCCAGTGCAACGAAATCACAATCAAAGCAGTGGATTGACGTTTTTGAAGATTTTCGTTGGCTTGAAAGTGCTACCCTCCTAGCCACGTCTTCAGTTCAGGGAAAAGGTGAAAGTCGCTGGGTGCCAGGTCAGGACAGTAAGGCGGATGATCGAAAATATCCCATTGAAATTGTTCAAGGAGCCGATGGGTTGTGCCAGCGGTGTGTGGACGAGTGTTGTCTTGGATCAACACAATTCCTGAACTCAGCATTCCTCTTCTTTGTTTTGAATGGCTCTCCGCAAACGTCGTAAAGTACGAAGATCTTCAAAACAACGTCAATGCTCATTTAAAATCTAAGGCGGCAACATTTTTTGAAGCGGGTATTGCAAAGCTTGTGCACAGATACGATAAATGTCTCAATCTTTTTGGTGATTACGCTGAAAAGTAACCATAAGTGTACAAAAAATTTAGTAATAAAATAATTGTTTTCTATGAACTTGTCTTTTATTTATAGCCTATCGGAGGTTGAGAATAGTGGTCCTCGTATAAAGATACAACTATTAAGGCCAGTTTTGCTACTGTCCATCTCGATGGCTCGAATTAAAGGAAGAATACGATTTTGTGAGAAAGTTTTTTACTGAATGGGCAGAGAACGTCATGTGAATTTAACACATCCAATTTTTAATTTTAAAACATTTTAACTGCCTAATTACTAGGCCTGCTCTAATAATCTGACCATGGGTGTATTTACTGCAAATAATCGACGCTTGTGTGGACATAACCAGAAATGATGTAATGGATATACGTAACATTTTTTCTTCACTAGTGTGTAAAACATATACAAACGATGCAATATTACAGGTAGATATTTCCAGTACAAGGCGAGAAGCAACTAGATCTGCATGTTTTGCTGTCTTTCCCCCCCCCCTTTTTTTTACCTTCTCTAGGTCCGTATGTACAATGTACATAGGGATAGAGAAGTATTGTATTTCACCCAAAAATTAGATGTCGAGATTTCACCGGAAGTACATGTTTTAGAACCCTCTGAGTCCAAAAAAAATACATTTTCAGAAACATTTTCTGTGTATGTGTCTGTGAACAGCATAGCTCAAAAACGAAAAGACGGTTAAATGCCAAACTTGGTATTTAAGTTTTGATATCTTCCAAGGACGCAACACGAAGATTTTCAAGAAAATTATGCCAGTCTCAACTACCCTTTATATGGACCTTTTTTCGAAAATCTTGATTTTATGAAAAATGGCTCTAACGATTTTGATTAAAATATCGTATATTAAAGATATTTACCTCACAAAATGTATATCTTGAATTTTCTAGGAATAGCCTCTGAAGACTACTTTATTCTGGATGAATTTTACGGAAGTTTGCATAGATGCTAAACCGTAAGAGATGGAAAAAACTTTCCATACAAGAATTGTAGAGCATGTTAAAACACACAATTTATGCTATGTACATTTTTTCGTGGAGTTGATCGTTTTTTAATTTTTCTTGTTTTTGGTTTCAGATTTGAAAAACATAGTTTTCCCATACAGGAATTTGCCAACTCCTGTCCATACAAACAACGGAACTACAGTCACATAGCAACCAACTTTTGATTATCAATTTAGCCTATGCTACTCCCTTATTTCACTTCTACTCTTGTACAAGGAAGCAAGTAATAAGACTTTTTCTCGATTAGCATTAAGTAAATAGAAGCATAAGCTTTGAAACAATAATTTGTTACAGAGATTTAGAGAAAGTGATATGAATGGAACACATCAGATTTTTTACTTTTAATTGGCAGGCCTGTGACAACCTCTGTATTTATACGAAGACGCTTGACCAGAAATAATGTAATGGAGATACGTAACTATTTTTCTTCTCTAGTGTGTAAAACTTGTACAAACGCTGTAATATTACAGCTAGATATTTCTGTACAAGGCGAGAACTAACTAGATGTGCATGTTTTGCTGTCTTTTCCCCCTTTTTTTTTTATTTTTTAACTTGCCTTAGCAAAAGCCGGATTTTAAAACTATATTTTCTGTGTACTTTTGCTCCAAGGGAAAGCAAGCCCATACTTGAAGCATACCCTTTTATGTGTATGCAGTAGCAGTGATTTTATAGACGGGGGGGGGTTATAAAAAAAATCCGCCCTCCCTCTGTGCTTTTATTTCATCTCCATAAAAGGATTCGCCAGTAAATCTGGATCTGCTGTATGATTGATTACCTTTCTGACTACGCTGACCAAAAACGAACGAGAGAGGCACAGACAGAGACAGAGAAGGCATTCGAATTTTTCAAATACGGTAAAGTAAGTCCCTGGCAGGCTACATAAAAGCTTTTCCGGAAACCTAACGTGGTATAGCCCCGCCGCACACATTGGATTTTTATATTCTGTCTGTGTGTGTGTGTGAACGAATAAAATCAGAAGGGGTGGAGGATTCGCATAGAGTTGATTTTTTCCCTCCAGTACAAAAGGGGATAAATGGAAGAAAAGGAGTTTCAGGCAACCAGAGAGAGAGAGAAAAAAAAATACATTCTCCCTTGCAACTTTTCACCCCTTCCCCGCTACATCAAGTTCACGGCAGCAAAACGAGTATATGTTACTTCTTGCGGATATCTACCGTGAACTTAGTAGATAACCTGAAATTATCCAAGAAAAGCGAACATCTCCCCAGGAGTTCAAGGATGAACGCAGATAGAGCCAATAGCTTGGCGATGAAAGGCAAGGATACTTGGCGCAAAGAGTGGTGTGGAAGCAGCGCCTCTGGCGGACGGAGGCAAAGCTCACTCTTTCACGCAGAATCTTAACGTAGGAGAAACGTGCATTAGACTACACACAAAAATCACCGCTATGGCTTATGAAGGTAGAGAGCAAAGCTGCTTAAACCGAATATGGAATGGGAAGAATCCATATCCAGTTTTTTCTCTGCTAAAAAATAACGCGCGGAATTACATCGTTCGTGGAAAAGAAACTATTTGAGTGCGCATGCGTGCCACAGCCTTATTACTTCACTCGCAGTTTCCTTTGAGAAGTTTTATTGCTTAAGAGTTTTAGCAGGGAAGTAAAACCGGCAGATTCTTGTCGAATTTGTGCACATTTATTCTTCTATCTACTTCACCTAATCCAGATAAATATTAGCAGAAACGGTCTTGTTATTTGCTTCCTTATAAGTAGAAGGGAATACACTAGGATAAACCGACAGTCAAATGTTTTAAAATGTGGTTGCTATGGGACTGAAATCCGTCTCTTTGCCTGCAGTTGACAATTTCTGTATGACAAAACTTTTATGTATTGTAAAACTGAAACCAAAAGCACTTAGGGTTCACTAATTATGCAACATTTGGAAAAATTCATCCAAAATAAAGAGGTCTTCAAAGGTTATCCACAGAAAATTCAAGATATACATTTAATTAGGCTTATAAATATTCTTCATAGGCGGTATTTTAATCAAAATCGTTAGAGCCATTTTGGAGAAAATCAAGCTTCGAAAATATTTCCATGTAAAAGGTAGTTTAGGATGGGGGGATTTTCCTCAAAATCTTCAATCCCTATAGAATTGAAATCCGTTTCTTTTCCTGCAGTTGACAAGTCTGTATGAGAAAAGTTTTAAATACCTATTTTAAACCTCAGACCAATAACAAGGAATAAATAAAAAACGATCAACTCCACGAAAAAATGTGTATAACATAAATTGTGTGTTTTAACGTGCTCTACATTTTTTGTGCGGTAAGTTTTTGTCCATCTCTTACGGTTTAGCAATTATGCAAAATTCAGCAAAATTCATCGAGAATAAAGTAGCCTTCAGAGGCTATTTCCAGAAAATTCAAGACATACATTAAATTTGTTGTGTAAATATTTTAAAACAAAATTGTTAGAGCCATTTTTGGGAAAATCAAGTTTCGAAAATATTTCCATGTAAAGGGTAGTTTGGGGTGGGGGTTTTTTCCTCAAGATCTCCGTATCGCATCCCTTGAAGCTAATAATCTTAAACTCCAAGTTTGGTATTTGACCGACTTTTCGTTTTTGAGTTATCGTGTTCATGGACACACAAACAGACCTGTTTCTAAAAATGCTTTTTTCGGAATCAGGGGACCCCAAAACATATATTGTCAGTGAAATCTCGACATCGAATTTTGTGGTGGAATGCAATACCTACCTTCTCTATCCACTATGTACATAGAGAAAGTAAAAATTAATGAAATATATGGAAAACATTTAGAAAGAATATCTAAACCAATAATGGAATATAAACCGAGAGGTGAGGCTGGTGGGAAGACCCAGAAATCCTGGATTAATGTAAGTCTAATCCTTGGTTGAAGAAGAAGAAGAAGAAGAAGAAGAAGAATTTGATAAAGCTTAGCACACTTTAACTACCAATAAAATGAAACTATAGACATTCCGAACTTTAAACCTTATTTTCTGACACATTTTTACTTTCTCTATACTTGCAAGGAAGCAAGTAATAAGACAATTTCTGTTAGTGTTTATCATGAAGTAGATAGAAGCATACATTTTTAACAATAATTTGTTACAGAGAAAGTCATGTTGGCGCATGTCTCATTGGCGTGAGCTTAGCTTATATTGTATTAATTAATTTGAATTAATTGTTATGTCATTCTTACATATTCTTAGGAAAGCACAAGTTTTGTTATAATCTGAGTAAGTAAGAGGATGGAAGTGACTAGATTCTTCCCATGGCTCTCCTAGTGGACTTTTCAATAACACAAACTTCTGTTGGGCTACGTTCACATTCGCACTTTGACGTCACACCGGATATTCTAGAACATTTATACATTCGATGCTGATGGGCTAAGACTGCCCACTACCATGTGGGGATACCGCTAACTCTATTTAAGGGACCGCAGACCCGACCACCAGGTCTTGACTCTGCTTCCTCTGTGTGTCTCGGGGCGGCGCTCCGTCCTCAAGCTCTACACCTCTCACTCGCTTAGACACGTCGCTTGAGGTAAGGCTTTGTGTTAGCAACTCCAGAAATCAGAATAACATTGGTAAGGGTTAATGGAATATATTACAATTCCCCAACTTTGTAAACCAAACATTCGCTACCAACAAATTCCTTAACCTTTCTCAATATATTATCTTAAGTCCCTGTGTTATCATTGTTCTGTCATCTGCCTTCCTTTTACCATCCTCTAATATCTATCTTCCAGGTCGCAGAATCTTGTTCGCAAAAATATGATTGGAACATATCAGAATTTTACTTTATCTACACGTACTATGTGCATAGTGCATAGAGAAAATATTGCACTCCACCCAAAAATTCGATAGCGACATTTCCCCTGAATAAAAAAAAAAGCATTTTCAGAAAAAGATCCGTGTGAGTGTGTGTGTGTGTGTGTGTGTGTCCGTGTGTCTGTGAACACGATAAGTGAAAAACGAAAAGTCGATAAAAACAAAACTTGGTATTTAAATTAAGTATCTTACAGGGATGTGACACGAAACTTTCTCCGAAAATTTGGATTTTTTCAAAAATAGCTCTAACGATTTTGATTAAAATATCGTATACTAAACATATTTACGTGACAAATAAAATGTAAATCTTGAATTTTCTGGGAATAGCCTCTGAAGCCTTTTATTATGGATAACTTTTATTGAATTTTGCATAACTGCTAAACCGTAAGAGATGGACAAACACTTAACACACAAAAAATGCAGAGAACGTTAAAGCACACAATTTATGCCATATACATTTTTTCGTAGAGTTGATCGTTTTTTAGATATTCCTTGTTTTTGGTTTCAGCTTTGAAAAAGTTAAACTTTTCTGATACAGGAATTTGTCAACTCCTGTCCATACAAACAAAGGAACATCAGACACCTAGCAACCACCTTTTGACTATCACTTTAACCTATGGCACTCTCTTATTTCGCTTCTACTTACAAGGAAGCAAGTAATAAGACTGTTTTATAGATGAGGGTTTTCCAAATTTCACGCACCTTGAGAAGCTACTCTGATATATTTTCAGGCAGGATGTATTATAAAAGCCATTGGCGTGTTTTAATAACCAATAAATAGAGTTCCCTCTCGGCGAACCACAATTTAATCTCGATTAATTACATTGGTCAAAATAATTCGAGTAGCAGATCAATGTCTAGCGGTGGATTACCAGCGGGTTGCCTCAGATTAAATGATTGTGGTGGTCTGTTTCCGAGCCAGCCAGCCAATAATTATTGGCTGCTGAAATCCTGGACGAGCACAATGGCTGTAGGGGAAGCCACGAAGGGGGGGGGGGCAAGCAGATTGTTGGCGCAAGATTAAACTGGCCAGCCATGTGAAATATTAGCTCTCAGTATAGCCAGCGTTTGCTCCTTCTCTACATCTATTTGTTGCTAACTCTCTCTCCTTAAATATCGCTACGCTAGCCACTACTTCCTTATTTGAGGACACCCATCTCTGAAAAAACCAACATTTCAAACTTTAACACAGCAATTGCACTATTAACAATAGTTTGAAATGAACACATCTGATTTTTTTTTTTTTTTTTTTTCGTGGAACTGACCATTTCTGACATATTCCTTCTTATCTGTTTCCGACTTGAAATAATCTAACTTTTCTCACACGGAGAGTTCTAAACTCCTGACCCTGGACTTCATCCACATGGCAACCAGCTTTTAAAACATTTGACTGTCGTTTTAGTGTATTCCTTTGTTTTTCTTCTACTTACAAGGAAAGAAATGATTGAGACCATTTCCGCTAATGTTTATCTCGATTTTTAAAAACAACAATTTGTTACAGTGATGTAGAGAAAGTCATGTGAACGGAACACATAAGATTTTCTTTTCTGGCAAGCAATTTCACATATGGCCAGCTTTTAAAGGACGAGACTGTCGCTTTAGCCTGTGCATTTTCTTGTTTCTTCTGTACTTGCAAGGAAGCTGGTAATGAGACTAATTCTGTTAATGTGTATCTTGATTATCATGAAGTAGATAACAGACTAATAAAAGGTTTGTTTACCGAACAGCTGGAGGACATCTTGTGAATGGAACACATCAGAGTTTGCCCTTCTGCTTACAAGGAACTAAGTAATAAGAAATTTCTGTTAATATTTATCTGGATTAGTTTTTTTTTAACTATAATTACTTTCTCTGCACGTACTGTGTATATAGTGTATAGAGAAGGTATTGTAATGCACCTCAAAAATTCGATACCGAGATTTCAGCGAAAATATATGTTTTGAGACCCCCTGAATAAAATACAATCTTAGAAAAATGTCCGTGTGTGTGTCTATCTGTCTGTCTTTCCGTCCGTCTGTGTGTATGTGTGTGTGTTTTTTTTTTGTGTGGGCAGCATAACTCAAAAACGAAAAGTACGTTAAATACAAAACCTGCTATTTAAGTTCAGTGTTTTCCAAGAATGCGACACGAATATTTTCAAAAAAATCCCCCAACTGCCCTTTACATGGAAAATTTTTGAACATTTTTATTTTCTCAAAAATGGCTGTAACAATATTGATTAAAATATCGTATATTAGAGATATTCACCTCACAAATAAAATGTGTATCTTGAATTTTCTGAAGACTACTTTATTCTGGATGAGTTTTACGAACTAGGCATAACTTCTAAACCGTAAGAGTTGGACAAAGACTTACCGCACAAAAAATGTACAGCACGTTAAAACACACAATTTATATTATATACATTTTTTTCGTAGAACTGATCATTTTTTACATATTCCTTAGTTTTGGTTTCATCTTTAAGAACTTACGCTTTTCTCATATAGGAATTTGTCAACTCCTGTCCATACAAACAAAGGAACTTCATTCACATAGAAACCAGCTTTTGACTATCACTTTAACCTATGGTACTCCCTTATTTCGCTCCTACTTAGAAGGAAGCAAGTAATAAGACTATTTCTGCTAATTTTATCTCGATTAGCATGAAGTAAATAGAAGCTTAAGCTTTTTAACAATAATTTGTTACAGAGATGTAGAGAAAGTCATGTGAATGGATGATAAATTTTATTTTGTACTATTTTTATCGAATCATAAAAACTTTCAAGCTTCTGTTTCGAAAAGTGAATCGTGTGGAACAATTTGAAGGTTTGAAAACGCTGAAAAATAAAAACACGAGAAAATAGGTTTTAAAGTTTAACATGCAATTTAACACTGTTCCTCTGTAAGTCTTAGAATGTCATGTTTTCCTGCAAAAATTTTTAAACCAAGAATATGTGTCAACTCTCACGGACTGATTACACAAATTCCCAGTAATATATAAAGCAAAGAAAAACTGCAAGTCATTTGGTCCGAGTCAAGCTGCACTCTGTCGCCAAACAGTCTTTATTTCACGCCCGGAAATATGCTGTTGGTGGGGTGCTCTATCTCGCCTGTGCTTTAGGATGGGGAGGGCCCAGGTTAAATATGTTTTATTTTTAGCACTTTTTGATCAATTTTCACAGATGGGTATCCTTAAGGTCATACATCTATGAAATTTCGAAAATCCACTTCACATAAAATATGTTATTGATATTTATATCCGTTATTATAAACAAGATCGTTTTTGACTGCCTCCGTGGTTGAGTGGTTAGCCAGATGAGGTCCCGGGTTCAATTCCCGGCGGGGCGGGGAATTTTTCTTTAGCCAGAATTATTCCCTAACCCCCAGAGAGTCTAGAAGTGTGTATGAGAGAAGATGTGTGTCTTTGAGAAAAATAAGAATGATTTAAATCTATAGACAACAAGTTGTTTCAAAGCCCCCCGATATGACCTTAGATGTTAAAGGGGGCTATGTATGTAAATAAAAAAAAATATTAATATTGTTTTATACTCTCTATACGTACTTTGTACATAGTGTATATAGAAGATATTTTAATGTATACCCAAAAATTCGATACCGTGATTTCACCGGAAATGTGTTTTGAGACTCCCTGAAACCAAAAAAGGCATTTTTAGAAAAATGTCCGTATGTGTGTCTGTGTGTGTGTGTGTGTGTGTGTGTGTGTCTGTGGACAGCATAGCTCAAAAACGAACAAACCATTAAAAAGCAAAATTCGTATTCAAGTTTCGTATCTTGCAAGGATGAGTCACATAATTTTTCAAGAAAATCCCCTCACCCTTTACATGGAACTTTTTTCTAAAATGTTGGTTTCCTTAAAAATGGCTCTAACGATTTTGATTAAAATCCCATATATTTAAGATATTTACTTGCCAAATAAAATGTATACCTTGAACTTTCTAGGAAAAAACCTCTGTACACTAGTTTATTCTGGATGAATTTTACGGAATTTTGTGTAACTGGTAAACCGTAAGAGATGGAGAAAAACTTACCACACAAAAAATGTAGTGCACGTTAAAGCACACAATTTATGTCATATACTTTTTTTTCGTGTAGCTGATCGTTTTTGAGATATTATAGTTTTTTGGTTTCAGTTTTTAAAAAGCTATACTTTTCTCCTACAGGAATTTGTCAACTCCAGATACAAAAGTTGGAATTCTCGTTATATTACCTCTGATGAAGTTGCTGGTAGCGGCGAGGCCGTGGTACAAGGACCATCACTAATCTGATGAAGAAAAGACGCCTCTGACCTGCTACCTGAAGCAGATTTACTTACGTTATTTACGATTCAAATATAAAGGACAAAAAACCCTGCTCCCTACACCCTCCAAGAAAAAACAAGAGAACGACAGATTTCAGAAACTTGCGGCAAAGAAACCCGGTAGTGTTTTATTATTGATGACGGATGCTACTGAGATTGACACAACAGTGAAAAGAAAAACCTGATGTGTTCCATTCACATGACTTTCTCTACATCTCTGCAAAAAAAACTATTGTTAAAAACCTTATGCTTCTATTTACTTCATGCTAATTGAGAAAAATTAGCAGAAATAGTCTTATTGCTTGCTTCCTTGTAAGTAGAAGGGGAATAAGGCAGTACCATAGGTTAAAGTGACAGTCAAAAGCTGGTTGCTATGTGATTGAAGTTCCTTTGTTTGAATGGACAGGAGTTGACAAATTCCTGAATAAGAAAAGTAAAAGTTTTTCCAAGCTGAATCCAATAACAACGAATATCTATAAAACCATCAGCTCCACGAAAAAAATGTATATAACATAAATTGTGTGTTTTAACGTGCTCTACATTTTTTGTGTGGTAAGTTTTCGTCCATCTCTTACGGTTTAGCAGTTTAACAAAATTCCGTAAAATTCCTCCAAAATAAAGTAGTCTTCAAAGGCAATTCCCAGAAAATTCAAGATATACCTTTTATTTGTGAGTTAAATATCTCTAATATACTATATTTTAATCAAAATCGTTAGAGCCATTTTTGAGAAAATCAAAATTTTCGAAAAAAAACTTACTTGTAAAGGGTAGTTGAGGGTGAGGGGATTTTCTTGAAAATGTTCGTGTCGCATCCTTGGAAGATTGTAATCCTAAATACCAAGTTTTTCGTTTTTCAGCTATGCTGTCCACAGACACACACGCACACACAAACGGACCTTTCTCTGGGGGACCCATAACATGTATTTCCGGTGAAATCTCGGTATCGAATTTTTGGGTGGAGTGCAATATCTTCCCTATACAGTATGTACATAGAGAAAGTAAACATCCGTGATATGGTAATGCAAGACGCCGAATAAAATGATCTCACCTGAGCGCGTGCATAAATTGAGGCACAGAGAATTAGGTTGCTCACACTCGAACAAAAGCACATCTGGAAAACAAAATGTCCATACAAAGTGTGGGAATGTTTCATCGCAATCCGCAAGGCTTTCTGCGTTGACTTGTGACTGGATCAATAATTACACACCAGAGTCAACGCTGGTACACTGATAACCACTTGGGTCTTCCAAGAAATAATCCCCCTTGGTTACTTCCAAAAAGCCTGAACTCTTTTATGTTGGATTGTTTGAAGCTTGTATTGACTGACAAGGTTGGCTTGCAAAAATGTGCCCAGGAATACACGCATCAGTGATAACAATGACGCATTTTGGAGAGGTAGTGTCAGACTGAGACATGTAATGTCATAGCCGGGATTTGAACCACGGATCTAGCCGGTTGCTCTACCGCTGAGCTACCATGGCATTGTGGCGGCATGGCATTCAGTCAGACTCTACCTATCCAACTCCTGGCCTACACACGGCTAGAGACTGTGAGATCCGTGGTTCAAATCCCAACTATGGCATTGAATTTTTCAGTGTGACTCTACCTATCCAACTCCTGGCCTACACACGGCTAGAGACTGTAAGATCCGTGGTTCAAATCCCAGCTATGACATTGAATTTTTCAGTGTGACTCTACCTATCCAACTCCTGGCCTACACACGGCTAGAGACTGTAAGATCCGTGGTTCAAATCCCAGCTATGACATTGAATTTTTCAGTGTGACTCTACCTATCCAACTCCTGGCCTACACACGGCTAGAGACCAGGAGATCCATGCTTCAAATCCTGGCTATGACATTGAATTTTTCAGTCTGACTCTACCTATTCAACTCCTGGCCTAAACACAGTTTCTGTGAGAAAACAATTAAAATCATCACAATTGGATTTTGAATTGGTTCGTCATCACCCTCTTCATCCGTCTTAGCCCCAAGTGACTTCTTTGTGTTCCGTAACTTTGGCAAGAAATGTTCATCAAGTGAAGAAGTGATAGTCACAGTCAAGTTCGGAGCGTGACACAACTTATTTTTATGACCGATTGAAAAATCTGAAGGATCTTTGGAATTATATACCTCAGAGGAGACTATGTGGAGAAGTAGGGCGATGTTTTGATGAAACAAACGTTTATTCTTGCTTCTTTACCGGACTTTCCAAATACACTCTTAGATTCTCTTATACAAGGTGATTTATATAGAACTGACACATTTCTTTCATTAATTGTTTCAAAACGTGTTATGCTAGCGACAACTTATTATACCTAAATTGTAGAGGAATTTTGGGAGATTATTTACCTCTATAGCAAATGTTGAAAATGTCCTCCATCCTGTATAAGACACAACTCAACACGTCGTACTGGCCACTCGTTGGAGGACTCTGTTGTCAATAACTGGAATCTCCTTTGTTATGTTGTGTTTCAGATCGTGCAATGTCTGGGGACGTGTGGCGGAAACCCTGTCTTTTAAGCAACCCCATAGAAAGAAGTCCGGCGATGTCAAATCCGGAGATCTCGGTGGCTAAAGGTTCCTGGAAATTATCCCGTCGTCAAAGAAACTTGCAATTAGGTTCATGGATTCATTTGATGTATGTCATGTAGCGCCATCTTGACTCAGCTCTACATCGTCCAGTTGCTCGACAAACTCCATGAAAATCAGTCGGTACTCTGCAGTGTTCACAGTCTGGTTAAAAAAAAAAATTTGCCCCAATATTCTCTGTGCGGATATTGCGCACCAAACTCCGATTTTAACCGGGTGCATAGGAGCTTCATGGATGACATGTGGATTTTCAATGGCCCAATGGCGTGAGTTCTGTGAGCTCACATAACCATGCTTCATTTGTGAACATGGACAATATGGTAGGATTTAGCAAATGGACGTCTGAAACGAACGACAGTAATTCAATATTTTATCCTTATCTGGCTCCTGAACAACCGTAACCCTACATGGCTTTAGGCCTGTGACACATTGAGTAGATGTACCCTGTCTCCTGCGACAAACGTCTTAATGCTTTTTGGTGACTGCTTCAGTTGTGCTCTTACGTCAATAACAACCATGGGAAGATGAACGATACTTGCCTTTTTCACTCACTAGAGATCCAGTTGTTTACCAGTCCCAGTATTGTGTTGCTTCTGGCAGGATTGCGAACACCAAATTCTCTCTGGTATGATGACCTTTGAGTAGCTGTAAGCCAGTATTGCTTCACAAGGAAGAGATTTAATGTGTACTGCATTTTCGCGTTGGCTACAACAACAAAATGTCGAAACAGCTGCCAACAATGCAATTAGGAATAAAACATAAACATCTGCGCATCTAGTGACAAGGAATCGAAATTCCAGAACATTTTGCTTAATTTGGTGCTAAAATTGGGTCATAAAATGAATTTCCTACGGAATAATTAAAGAAATGTGTCAGTTGTACATAAACCTCTCTATAGCTTTAACAAGATGTCATATTTCTACCGAGAAATATCTCAAATAAGATGAATTACATAGAGGAGATGGTTTTGTATGAATAAATTGGATAGAAAAGTCGTGTTACTAGTAGTGGAGAAGTTAAAGTGGTGGTTGAGGTAACGGATATGGTTGTGTACTGTCAGCAGAAGCCTTACAAGCACTTTAACCCGGTAAAGTGGCCCACCTGCGGAAACACTCTTGTGATTTTCCCAGTTGGCTATGTACATGCCCCACCCTTCCGATCAAATTAGGCAGCGCGCCGGGAAAGTGTACGTCAGGTAGTGAAGATGCCATGCCTGGTCCACTGCCCAATCTTGATCAGTCGATACAGCGGCGGCCTTTCAGTGGTGGATCTCAGCACAACCTCTGCTAACTTCATACGAACTCAAACCTGATGTGTTCTATTTACTTCATGCTAATCGAGATAAACATTCACATTAATATTTGCTTCCTTGTAAGTAGAAGGAAAATAAGGAATTACACTAAACTAAACCGACTCAAATCTTCTAAAAGCTGCTAGCCATGTGGTTGAAATCCGTTTCTTTACATTGCCGGATTTACAAATTCCCGTATCTATTTTAAAAATCTGATGTGTTCCATTCAAATGACTTTCTCTACATTTCTGCAATGAAAACATTGTTAAAATGCTTAGGCTTCTATTTACTTCATGCTAATCGAGAAACATTTAGTAGAACAAGTCTTTTTCCTTGGTTCCTTGTAAGTACAAGAGAAATAAGGGAGTA